>APFE030940034.1:119636-130438 GCA_000404065.3 Pinus taeda
TTCGGTCCATGGTTTTGGACACGATGGTTTTTCGGTCCATGGTATTGGATGCTTCGGCATGTATAAATATGTATTGTAGCATTGAAAGAAATAATGAAAAATCAAGCTGGTAGTCTCATTTTTGAGATCCAGTGGGAAATCTCTGTGTATATGTGTTTTATGTGTTACGCTCTCGCATTTTTATTTTTCCTGTGATTTAGAATTCGTATGCAGGTAATTTCTGTACGGGTTTAAAACCTACATATATATATGTATGTATGTATGTATGTATGATATCCGTGTTACATTTTCAAAGAATTTTACATATCATTCAGATATCTAAACACTCAACAAAAAAAACATTGATATTTTTCTTTCACTCAACCTATAACATATTGCATCTGTCTTCATCAATGTTCTTCCATATGCTATCCACTTATGACATTTCCTTTGCAATATTTGGTGCATTTTCTAGTTATAGGTCATTTATAGATTATAAATGTCTTGAGATTTTCACTTCTAATTGAGTATTTAACTGAACACAGAAGGCATATTAGGCTGACACAATCCCTAGAGGCTGATGTTGTGGTTTTTTGTGGGGCAGATTGGAGCTGAAGAGCTTCCAGAGTGTTTATCTGGGGTTTTAGTTGGAGCATCTATCTCCGAAGGAGAGGTACTACTGTCAATATTAGTCTCTGTTGGGTGAGATGGTTTTGGCACCTAGATCGTATTCAGAAACTGCATAATAATAGAACCATTAGATAGCTGCATCATTTTCCTGCATTGGGTTTTTTGGGGGACATTGGTCCAAAAACAACGATGTCACTTGTGTACTTGTTTTGTTTCCTTCAGTTGATGATTTGTAATGTGGATCTAGTGGGCTACTATAGTCAGAACAATACCTAATAGGGCAAGACCAAGGTAGAGGGAGTTTCTACCAAGGCATATTTTTTAGCCAAGGAATCCAGATCAATGTTAAAGTTGCACAGATGATCAAAGAGGGGCAACTCGATGGTTGGTAGAAGGATTTCTAGGAGGGAAATCAGGACTCAGAGGGAGTCTAGAAGAGAACTTCCGGATGGGAAGTAGAGAGACTTGAAGGATTTGAGCCGAGAAGTTCGAGATGGGAAGTAGAGAGACTTAGAGGGAGTCGAACTGAAAAATTCTAGGTGGAAAGTAGAGAGACTCAATAGGAGTTAACCAAAGAACTTCCAAGCGGGAAGTAAACTCCGTAGGAGTCGAACAGATAACTTCCAGACAAAAATTAGATTCAGTAGGAGTCGAACAGAGAACTTCCAGATGGGAAGTAGACTCAGTAGGAGTCGAACACAGAACTTCCAGCAGGGAAGTAAACTTAGTAGGTGTCCAACAGAGTCTTCTACAAGGGAAGTAGACTTAGCAGGAGTCAAATGGAGGACTTTTAGGTGGGAAGTAGAGAGACTCAGAGGATTTGACAGAGAATAGCATAGAGATGGCCATGAATGGGTTGAGGGATCAGGATAGGCTGGACAGGGTGTCCAACTTTGTCATCTAGAAGACCAGGATCTTGTCTGTTCTGTGCGCCATGAGTGCCCATGTGCCACTTCAGAAGAAGTGGGGAGACATCAAACTATAGTCAGGTGGACTACAGGCAAAGAGGGGTAGGATCCTCGAGGTACCCAGCATCTTGGATTAGACCTTGGTATGGGAGCACCGAAGAGGAGTAGCAGGATTGGTGGATGTCGGTAGAGAAAGATGAGGATGGAGCGGAAGAGAGAACTACAGTGTAGGATTCCTTGGATAACACAAGGCTAGCAGGCTGCAATAGTGCGAGAGGCACGAGAGTGTTGCACCAATGCAGGATGGCACAGAGAGGTGTGCAACAGTGCAAGATGCAAGGAGTTCTTGCAGCAACACAAAGGTTAGCGAGGGAGCAGTTATCAATGACAGAGAGAGCTTCGGCATCAGGAGTGTCTCTAGCCTGACATGGATGTCAGAGTTGGGAGATTAGTTACTTACTTCTGAGTAACTGAGTTGAAATGTAGCTGTTAGAAGTAGCGGTGCTATGGGCAGCACGATGGTACACGATGAGAGGGGATGCAGTGAAGATGTAGCACTGGCAGTGGTAGGGCCATGGGTAGCAACAAGAATGCATAGCGAACTATCATACAGATGCAGCAGTGGTAGTGGTAGAGTCATAGGTGGTAGTACGAGATGCAGCAGTGCAAATGATGGGCATTAGGCCTAGCATTAGGGATTGATGCTAGATGATCATAGTAATATTTAGTAAGGAGTATTGCTAGAGCACAGTCCTCGCTAAGAGGGAGTGTTGATTTGGGGTAGCATCGAATGTGATTTAGCCACTAAATTTAGTAGAGAGGCTAAGGCACATGAGATCTCCAATACCCAGAAGGCTTTGGGTAGATTCTAAATAGTTTGATAGATATTAAAATAATTAATATTTTTAATCGAGTCCCTAAGTCTAAACTTAGGGAAATTAAAATATTACTGTGAATTAATATAAAACTGTGTTAGAATGGTCCAAAAGTCATGGATCAAGCTAGATCTAATCTTAGCCTTTGATTAGGGAGTTAATGTCAGTCGTTGATCTATCAACAATAAAAGTATAAGAGGAGGCTTGAGGGTCACTTGGAGAACACACCAAGAGATTAAGATTTCAACTTTCTGGGGCTAGGTTTGCTGAGAAAGTTGAGAGAGTGATCTGGAGTTGTAGTTGAGGGGCAGTGAATATAGAAGTAGAGAGGCGGAGATAGTGTCAAGAGGATCAGCGCAACAATGGGGAAAGTTGACGGAGAGGGTATAAGCTGAAACAGTCAGGAATAGTCGGAACTGTTGGGAACTATCAGAACAGCCTAGAAAGCTGACACATAGGGCAGAAGCCAAAACTACTGGGAATAGCCAGAACTACCAGAACAACTGGGAAAGCAAACGCATGGGGCAGAAGCTGGAACTGTTGGGAACAACCAAAACTATTGCGAACTACTAGAACTATCGGGAAAGCTGATGCAGAGGACATAAGTTGGAACTACCGGGAACAACCAGAACTATTGGAAACTTCCGGAATTGTCAGGAAAGCTGACGTAGAGGGAAGAAGCTCGAATAGCCAGAACTACTAGGAAAGTTGATGCATAGGGTAGAAGAGGCTAATGCAGTCCCTAAAGGTTGACACTGGGTTTTTCGTGGGGCAGATTGGAGCTGAGGAGATGTCAGAGTGTTTATTCGGGGTTTTAGCCGGAGCATCTATCTTTGAAGGAGAGGTACTACTACCGAGATTATTCTCTATTGGGTGAGCCATTTTTGGCACCCAGATTGTATTCAGAAACTGCATAATAATAAAACCCTCAGATAACTGCACCAGTTTTCCTGCATTGGGTTTTTCCGGGGACATTGGTCCAAAAACAACGGTGTCACTTGTGTTCTTGTTTTGTTTCCTTCAGTTGATGATCTGTAATGTGTTGAACATGTACTTGTATTTATTTCCAGTATTTACATCAAAAATAACTTGTTAATAAATAGAACAAGTAGGTAGGAATAAATCTGAAAGTACATGAAGGGTTTCTAATGGGTTAGACTTAGAAATTCCAACATACATTATGCTCTTGTCCATTAACAAAAAATCCTTCTAGTTGAGACACAAAAACGTTATCTTTCATATCTCCATTCAAGAAAGTATTTTTTACATCCATTTGATGAAATTTCCATCCATTATGAGTTTCCAAGGAAAAGAGAGTTTGAATGGTAGCCCACTTTTTTGTGGGAGGAAAACTATCCTCATAATTGACCCCTTCATTTTATGAAAAAAAATTGGAAATTTTTTCTTAGTATACACTGCACATAGAACTACATCAACTTAGAACATTAGCTTAACATTTTTGAAAAACATCATTGAACGTGTCGTATTTAAGATTGGCGTGTTCATTCTTTTAGCTACACCATTTTGTTGAGGATTATAAGGAACAATTGTTTGATGTTGAATCCCAAGTTGGTGAAGGTAGTTTTCACATTCATTTGAAGTATATTATTTTCCATTATCAATATCAATAGAGCCAATGTGATATTGTGTATTTTTCAATCCATGCATGCAAGTTTTTGAAAATTTCAAAAGCTTCAGATTTGTTCTTCAACAGATACACCCAACACATTCTTGTATAGTCATCAATAAAAGTCATCACGTGCCTATTTATGTTTTCATAAGGAACAAACATAGGGCCACCCAAGTCAGAATGAATCAGTTCAAGATTTTTACATGCTGTAGAATGAGAATTATGAAATGATTGTTTGTTGTGTTTTCCAAAGATACGAGCATCACATTGCTTAAGTTTCCTAGGATTGGTGGGAAAACTAGTAACACCATTTCTCTTCAATAAATAAAGTTTGGCATAGTTTAGATGTCCAAATATAGCATGTCATAAGATATTGAATGGTAATGTACCTTCATCATATTGAGAATTTTATGAAAATTTATGTTCACGAGAAGAGGTTCCTTGCATCTTCAAGTGTCTTTTTTCTTTTATCCCAGTGATGACAAGTGATTTTTCTTATTATTTTCTCTCCTCAACATTTCCATCAAACATGTGAATGGAGTGCCCTTGCTGGAAGATGTGAACCAAGGACAAAAAGTGTCTTTGCAACTCTAGGAGGTGGAGAACATCATGCAAAAGAAAGTTAGGGAGACTAGGTAGTTTGAGCTTGATAGTGCCAAGTCCAAATGGATTGAGTTTTGATTTGTCAGCAAAGTAGACTACTCCATCTACATTGTCACTGAATTATTCAAAGAAGTCCTTTCGAAATTTCATGTGGTAGGTTGTTCCTGAATCAAGAAACCATAATCTTTCCAAGAAGTAAGTGAAGCATTAAACAAGTCTTTATTTGCTCCAATAGTGCAATTTACCACAATATAATGAGTGGATTCAAGTGCTTTACCTTTCCTTGGATTTCGTGATTTTCCTTTCTCTTCATTTTTTTCTTATCTCATTATGTCCCAAGAGAGCTTGCATGTGGAAGCATCATGTCCATTTCTGTTGCAACATATCCAATGGAGATCAGGTCTTCCTACTTGGTAATGTTTTCCATTTGCCTCTATTATTCTTCTTTCCATGTCCTCTTCTACCACCTCTTCCTCTAGAAGAATCATTTGTTTGATTCTTATATTTCTATGCAAAAAAAAAACTTCTTCAGAAGATTGAGCAACTATCTTCTTCTTCCCACAATCTTTCTCTCTTTCTACAAACTTCTCCACAAGAGAGTCAAAGGAAATATCTTTAAGTTTTCCACTAGCTTGTAATGATTCAAGTTAATGAGAATATGTGGGATATAGTGCCTTGAAAAAAGTTATAAGAGGAAAATCCACTTTAACACTAGTGGCTTCTACATCATGCATAATATCTCTTATTTTATGTTGGGCTGTGTTATATTCTTTCCACGACTAACCCACATAGTTAAACAGGGGAGGGGGTTAAAGGGGGGGCAGAGCACCGATTGTGTAGCAGGCCGGGGGGGGGGGAAGGGGGATCATGGGGGGTTTGAGGTGTACTTGTAACCCCACTTTATGGGGTCTAGGGCAGCACCCCGAAAAATTTTGGTTTTGGACCCTATGTTAGGTTGGGCAGACCCACCTATGGTTTTGTGCATGGTTTTTGCACATCTTTTTTGGACGTGATGGTTTTTAGTCCATGGTATTGGATGGTTCGGCATGTATAAATATGCATTATAACATTGAAAGGAACATAATGAAAAATCAAGCAGTAGTCCAAGTTTTGGGATCCAAGGGAAATCTCTGTGTATGTGTGTTTTATGTGTTATGCTCTCGCATTGTTTATTTTCTATGTTTTAGAATTCGTATGCAGCTAATTTCTGTACGGGATTAAAACCTACATTTGGTATCAAAGTATTTTTGGGTTCAAGGGGATGCCTTTGTTGTTTAGAGGTTTCGCTTGGGCCTGTGGTAGACCCTGTTCAGTGGGAGATCTATGAGATCGATTCTAGTGGTGAAAGAAGATGATGAGCAGTGGAAAGATAGAGATCGAGAAATTTAATGGTTAGAACTTTGAGTTGTGGAAACTCAAGGTGGAGGATTTGTTGGTGGATAAAGATTAGTAGATTGTGGTAGATCTGAGTACTAAAACAATGAGAGTGTCTAATGAAGAATGTAAGAAGTTGGATAGAAAGGAAAAAAGCACAATGCGATTGTGTGTCTCAGATTCAGTATTGTTGAATATATCAGGGGAAGATATGGTGAAGGCTTTGTGGGACAAGTTAGGTACTTTGTACCAATCTAAGTATCTGGTGAATAAATTATTCCTGAGGAAAAAGTTGTATAACCTGAGGATAAAAGATGGAGACTCGGAGATAGAGCATATGAACGCATATAATACTATGGTAAGTCAATTAGCATCTGTTCATATTAAAATTTCAAATGAAAATAAGTGCATCACTTTGTTGTGTTCTCAAATAGATTTGTGGGATAGTCTGGTTATTGCAATAGGTAGCAATGCAACTGCTTTGCAGTTTGATGAAATAGTCTCATCCTTACTGACGGAGGAGATGAGATGGAAAAATATGGAGAGCCAAAATGGTGATGCCTTGTCTATACGAGGATGATCCGAGAACAAAAACAAAAATAAGTCATTGAGTGGGAGATCTAAATCTAGAGGGAGATCTAAATCTCCAGGAAAACCTATAAAGGTGTTGTACTGGAAATGCGGAAAGGAAGGGTACTAAAAAAGGGACTGTAAATCTAAAGCTCCTGATAAATGAAAGCGATATGATGATGCTCCTTCTGCAGAGGTGAAAACCACCTCAGATAAAGGTGGGGATGTGTACTTGGCTTCTTCAAGTACACATGTAGATCATGAGGTATGGTTGATTGACTCAGGTGCATCCTTTCACTTCACTCCCCATAGAGAATGGTTCTGCGAGTATGAGAAATGTGTTGGTGGTGATAACTTCTTAGGGGATGATAGGAAGGCTAGAATCATTGGTCGCAAAAAAGTAAAGTTGAAGTTGCAAGGTGGAAGGGTTAGACCACTTCCGGGTGTTCTTCATATTCCTGTGTTGGCCAGAAATCATATTTCTATAAGCAAGCTGGATGATGCAAGTATAAAAACCGTGTTTGAGAAGGATACCTGCAAAATGGTTCGGGGAGCACTAGTATTGATGTAGGGAGTTCGAATTGGAACTCTGCACAAGCTGCAAGGTAGCACTGTTATTGATGGCTGCAATAGCTCTATGGTTCCTGAATGTGGAGTAGAAAAAGTAGTGGTCTCTAGAGAGAAGACCATGTTTTGGCAACAAAGGCTTGGACACATTGGAGAGAAGGGCCTTTGAATACTTCATGCTAAAGGTATGGTAGAAGGTATGACTAATAGCTCTCTAGATTTTGATTTTTGTGAAAATTGTGTATATGGGAAGCAAAATTGGGCGAGTTTCCCCTCTGGTAGTAAGAGGGCGAAACAGATATTAGAACTTGTGCACAGTGATGTGTTTGGACCTGTGAAGGTTCTATTACTAGGTAAGTCTATGTACTATGTATCATTTATAGATGACTTGTCAAGGAATACATGGATATATTTCCTTAAGAAGAAATCTGAAGCCTTTGAAAGGTTTAAAGAATTTAAGGCTCTTGTGGAAAATCAGATAGAGAAGAAGATAAAGGTGTTGAGGATAGATAATGGTGGAGAGTTTTGCAGCAAGGAATTTGAAGAATTCTGTAAGAAGTGTGGTATAGCACGACAGAAGACTACTCCATATAGACCTCAGAAAAATGGAGTTTCATAAAGAATGAACAAGACATTGATGGAAAGGACAAGAAGCATGCTCAATGGTGCTTGGTTAGGACATGAATTCTACGCAGAGGCGCTGGATACTACGTGTTACCTAGTCAACACGTCACCTTCATCAGTTTTGGAGGATACGACTCCACAAAGGTATGGATTGGTAAGAAACCCTCTCTTTCACATCTAAGGGTATTTGGATGTGATGCATATGTACATGTTCCAAAGGAGAAATGAACCAATTTGGATGGTAAATCTAAAAAGTGCATATTTATTGGGTATAAGGATGGTTTAAAGGGTAATAAGATTTGGAACCCAGTCACATGGAAGGTTGTGTACAGCTGAGATGTGTTGTTCAAAGAGGTAAAAGATGTTATTAAACATGAAGAACCAAAGGAACCTGAGAAGATAAAGTTTGAGCTTAAGGAGGAAGAATTAGACTCTACAGTAGAGGAGGAATCAGAAGATGAAGAGACACAAACTCCGGGTGTGAGAAGATCAGTTCAAGAAAGAAAGCAACCAGAAAGGTATAGTCCATCTACTTTCTGTTCAAATTTTGCTTTATATATTACTGATGATGATCCCAAAACTGTGAAGGAAGTAGTAGATTCAGAGGATGGAAAACTCTAGAAAGAGGCCATGGTTGATGAAATAGCATCTTTGCACAAAAATGAGGCTTGGGATCTGATGGAGTTTCCGGCTGGAAGGAAACCCATTGGAAACAAATGGGTGTTCAATAAGAAGACAAATGTAGAAGTAAAGGTGGAGAAATACAAAGCTCGGTTGGTAGAAAAAGGTTATTCTCAGGCACCAGGAATTTATTTTGGTGATATTGTTTCTCATGTTGCCAAGGTAACTTCTATTAGGTTACTTTTATCTGTTGTTGTTGCTTTTGATTTTGAGGTAGAATAGGTGGATGTGAATACAACATTTCTTCACGAGGATCTGGAAGAGGATATCTACATGAAGCAACCTGAAGGCTTTGCAGTGAAGGGTAAGTAAGAACTGGTATGCAAGTTAAAGAAGTCTCTGTATGGGTTAAAACAGTCACCAAGGACGTGGTATCATAAATTTGATACATTTATATGGGGACTTGGCTTCACCAGAAGAAAAGCAGCACTGTGTGCATTTTAAATTAATTGGTGACCATGTTATTTATCTGGTCTTGTATGTGGATGATATGTTGCTGGTTGGAAATGACAAAGTAAATTATCTAGGATTTGAAGATCCAATTTTCCTCCAAATTCAACATGAAAGATCTTGGTGCTGCAAACTATATTTTGGGAATCGAAATTAAAGGAGATCGGGAAAAGGGGAAGCTCTGGTTAAACCAGTGGAGGTATGTTGAGACAATACTACAGAGGTTTAATATGCAGGATAGTAAACTGGTGAAGGTTCCTATTCCTGTAGGTGTAAAGTTATGTGCTGAATAGTGTCCCAAGACACAAGAAGAGGAAGAGGATATGTCCTGTTTTGCATATGCAAGTGTAGTCGATAGCCTAATGTATGAAATGGTCTGTACTAGACTAGAAATAACACATGCAGTGGGAGTATTGAGTAGGTTTATGTCAAAACCAAGGATGGAGCAATGGATAGCAGTGAAGCGGGTTTTTAGGTATTTGTGTGACACTAGTTATTATGGTTTGTGCTATCAAGGAAGATCAGGATTGGACAGAATTTTGGATATTCATGGCTTTGTTGATGCAAACTGGGCTGGAGATCTTGATCAGAGAAGATCTACAAGTGGGTATGTGTTTAACCTATTTGGAGGTGTAGTCAGTTGGATGAGTAAGAAACAATTTGTAGTGGTACTATCAACTACAGAGGCAGAATACATGGTAGCCACTCATGTAAGCAAGGAAGCAATTTGGTTGCAGAGATTGTGTTCAAGTATGGGGTTAGCATAGGGAGCTATAAGGATAGATTGTGACAGCCAAATTGTAATTTTCTTGGCAAATAACCCCGCATATCATTTAAAGACAAAGCACATTGATGTTCTGTATCACTTTGTGAGGGATATGATAGAAGACAAAAAGGTGTTGCTGGTAAAGGTGGATACTTTGAAGGATAGTGCAGATGCATTGACAAAATCTGTGAGCTCTGAGAAGTTCTATTGGTGTAGAGAGACAATGGGCATTTCAGGGCTGGAAAAATGACTAAGCTCTCTTGTGGCCCCCTGTGGAAAGAAAACAACAAGTGGGAGAATGTTGGGTTGTGTTATATTCTTTCCACGACTAACCCACGTAGTTAATCGGGGGGATAGAAGGGGGGGTAGAGACCCCTTTGTTGTGCCGATTTTGTAGGGGGGGGGGGGGGGGGGTCACAAAAGGGATTTTAGGTGTACCCATAACCCCACTTTATGGGTTCCAGGGCAATGCCCCAGAAAATTTAGGTTTTGGAACCTATGTTAGGTTGGGCGGACCCACCTATGGTTTTGTGCATGATTTTCACACATGTTTTTTTGACACGACAGTTTTCGGTCCATGGTATTGGATACGATGGTTTTCGGTCTTTGGTATTGGATGCTTCAACATGTATAAATATGTATCATAACATTGAAAGGAACATAATGAAAAATCAAGCTGGTAGTCCTGGTTTTGGGATCTAGGGGAAATCTCTGTGTATACGTGTTTTATGTGTTATGCTCTCGCATTGTTTATTTTCTGTGTTTTAGAATTCATATGGAGGTAAATTTTGTACGGGTTTAAAACCTACATTTCAGAGGCTAGAGCAAGGGTATCATTATATTTCAATTTAAGATTGAATATTTTTATCATAAGTTGGGTTACTCCAAGCTCAGAGTGTGAGGCATACAAATATTTTAGCTTCTTTAAAGCATCAAAGGCATTTGTAAATAGTGCAATGTGATGACTCACCTCTTCATTTATTGATGTTGCAATCAAGGCATAAGAATTGTTGTGTTTATTCTCCAATATTGATCCATACTTGATAATTATATATTTTTCATCCATCTCAATACATTTGGAGTGGGAAAAGTGGAAGAATCAACTCATAGGACCGTTTTTACTAGTGGGACCTAGTTTGACGAAA
>APFE030940038.1:21339-36275 GCA_000404065.3 Pinus taeda
GAGGGGGGAGAGAGAAGAATATTTACTTCACAAAATGCATTAAATTCATGGTAGATGGTGATTTCTAATCCTATTTGATTGCTTGCACTAGATTCTTTGATTTCATTCCAGATGTTGATTTCTAATGATATTTGATTGCTTGCACTAAATGCATTGACTTCAGTGTAGATTTTTTTTAATTATATTTGATTTCTTGCACTAAATACATTGATTTCAGTGTAGATGTTAATTTCTAATCCTATTTGATTACTTACACTATATGCATTGATTTCAATGTAAATGGTGATTTCTAATTCTATTTGATTGCTTGCACTAGATGAATTGATTTCGGTGTAGATGTTGATTTCTAATCCTATTTGATTTCTTGCACTAGATGCATTGATTTCAGTGTAGATGTTGATTTCTAATCCTATTAGATTGCTTGCACTAGATGCATTGATTTCAATGTAGATGTTGATTTCTAATCGTATTTGATTGCTTCCACTGCATGCATTGATTTCAGTGTAGATGTTGATTTCTAATCTTATTTAATTTCTTGCACTAGACGCATTTACTTTAGTGTAGATGTTTATTTCTAATATTATTTTATTTCTTGCATTAGATTCATTTATTTTAGTGTAGATGTTTTCTAATCTTATTGATTGTGTGCATTAGATGCATTGATTTCAGTGTAGATGATGATTTTTAATTTAATGTAACTCAATGTATGATGGTACATTAAATTAAAGTGATTGGATTAACAATGTGGATTGATTTTAGTGTAAGCAAAAAAAAAGATTGACAATATGCATTGATTTTTGTATTATAGTAATTCAACCTGTTAATATTGGAGAGGAATAGGGACAATGTATGATGCTTACTACAATAGTTCAAGTTAAAGAATTGAATGGTTTATGATATCAACTATCCTTTTCATATAATCGATATGAAAAGATGGAAAAACTAACAAATAATGTAAATATTTTGTAAATCTGGCCACTCATTAAAAAAAATCAAAATTACATTATTTCTTGACTTTTGCAAAACAAATTATGGATAAAACAAATCATCAAAATATTTTGAAGAAAACAAATTATCTCAAACATTAGCACTGAAACACATGATTTCAAGATGCAGTAAATTATTAAAACTATTATTCTAGATATATTTAGTAATACTGAAGGGACACTATCAAGAATTATTAATTGTCAAAATTTGTGATACCTAAAATTAAATGAACTAAATGTGTAGTATCAATCCTCTCGCAAATTATTGACAAGATTGTCTCTCTTCTTCATCACCAACTAATTACTAACAGAAAATTACATACACATATAGAAATTAAACACAACAATTGTAACATTCACAAACATTACCATCCAAATCCAAGTAAATAATCACACAAACCACTTACAATGATATAGTCATATCAAACAAAGCAAACATAATGTAAATTTCAACGTATTGATCCAGTTCCGGGTGTGATGAAATATCGTTTCCAAGACCTTTTACTTTCGTGATGTGTTAAATTGCTTTTTAAAATAACATGTTTGAATACATCTCCATATGAAAAAGAAGAGGAACATAACAATCATCAGCACATGAAAACATAAGGATTGATAACAGAGTTCGTCCAGGAGGGGCTACGTCTCCGAGCTTTGGTGTCAAGATGGTGTAGGCCGCAGCATTAGGTGCTGCCAATAATGGTGATGTACACAAGAGATGATGTCGTGATCATACAAGGAAAAATTCCCTCACGTAGGAGTGGCTGTAAGAGATGTTCCACAGTTATAACTATTAATCAAAAGACTCCAATCAGTATGACACAAAAACATGCATGATGAATCATCCCGCCAACATGGCATAAAAGGGATTTCAAACAAAAAACATGCATGATGAAAACAAGAGTATCCCAACAACATACAACAAGGGATCTCAAAACATAACATGATGAGTTATGATAGAAAATACATCACATAGAAGATTCCCCATCAAACCAAGCAAGGAATCATGACAACATGTAATAAAGAAAATCCTGCATCAATATCAATCAAGGATCTATGTAGCGTAATGTAAAAGAAGAATTACATTAACAATAATCATATACCTCACACCACGGGCCATCTGAAGAAGTGGATGTTCATATCTTTAGCAAAACAATCCACATGAACAACGTTGTTCACATTGTCTATGCGCATGCAAGGCCTATTACCAATCTAGACTTTGGCTCCCCTTCCATCAATAGTTTTCTCGCTTATCACAATCAGTAATCAGGGGCATCTGAAACAGAGCTGTCAAGGTACTGAAGCTTGGTGAAACATCGATCTCACAGCAAGAAGAAGACTACTCTAGCTATCTACAATATAGCTCTCTAGCTATCTAGCTTTGTAGCACTATGGCTATGTCACTGCAGCTCTGCGGCTCTGCCTAACCTTCTAGTTCTCTAGCTCACCTTCCTGCACTGCCTCGACCACGCTCTGTGGCTCTGTGGCTCTCGGTGCTCTTGCTTTCAAGCACTCTAGCTTTCTAGCTTCTCTGAGTGACTCGTGCCACTGTCTAGCTATCTCTGTCTTTCTGGCCCTCTTGTGCTGTGGCTCTCCATCAGGCACAGAATCTTCATTGGCTCTCTAGCACTTTAGGCTCTCGGGGCACTCTAGCAGAAGATTTATGGCTCTCTTTGGTACCGCACTCCCCTTGCCTCGATTCTCTAGCACTCATCGTGTTTTATAACAGGTTTTTGTGACAAGGCCACTTAAAATGTGGATTCCGTTAAGTTAGAATAGAATTCGTTTAAACGGAAGGTTCGGCCAGTGCAACAAATCCACTAAAATGGCATTTTTCCATTTAAACTAAAAATACACAGAAAACATTGAAAAACCTAATAAAACAGACTTCAATTTCATCAAATCGGTTCTATAAATCTATCGGGTCTGCGCTATATCGCAATAGCATATTACTCTGTCAATGGCCCTGTTTATCGGGGGGATCACTAATCATAAATCTGCTGATTGCTGATATGCCGATTAGATCTGGACCGTTGATCTATTCCTTGATCAGATGGCCCAGATTGCATCGCATATCAGATCGCCCTTTGGTAACTGGAATCGTCGATTTTCGATATACAGATCGTCGATCTACCGATATGTGGATCACCGATTGCTGATATCACAAATTAAACATGGATTGTTGATAGACTTCCGATCCGACGACTGATATCGCATTGCATGTCACTGTCGCTATGGCATGCGGTTATTCGCCGATACTTGGCATATGCCGACGCTGATCACTGATGCCAATCGTCGATCGCAAACGCTAATTGCTTGCCCCCGACTCTGATTAATCAGAGACTGTTGATCGGGGGTTCCCGTCTGCCTGCCTTAATTCTACCCCTTTGGACCCTCCGATTTCGATTTGCCTTATAAGGCTTAAAAACCCATTTTTAAAAGAAATGCCTCATTTTTCAAAGGAACCAAGGCAAACTTTTTTCACGATAACTTCATCATCCATACTCAAACTGGAGTGCCATTCACATTGTTGGAATTAGGGTGATGAGCACTTCGATCTGATCCTAGGCTGACATCATTCTGAACACTTTGGTTTTCAAGCATTCATAAACCTTCTTTCTCTTGTTTGCCTTTCTAGAGCCACCTGGATCCTCGCAATTGAGGAGCTTTTGGTCCTCCAAAAGCATGAAACAAAATCTACAACTCTCTCTATACGTTGTCTGCGTCACAAGCATCCTGAAATGGTCTCTCTTCCATCTCCTTCACCTTTTTTCTTCGGAGCCTTAAGCGACGAGCCGACACCTGCTACTTTTGTAACCTGTAGTACATTGTTTTGCAAATTACATGCTGAATGATATGACCAACTAATGAACCAAACATCCCACACTTGCTACGAGTTTATAACACATACTCGGTGGTCAAGCTTACAACAAGATGGATTTAATAACCCCGCTATGACAACAAGGCCACCCTATCATGGTTGCTTCAAAAGTGATGGAAAACACATCATCACTGCAACACATGATTTACATGCATAAGGCCAAACACTATTGTTTCGACAAGTCATGGAAACATAACATCACTTTCAGAGGGTAAAATATGACTCAAAACATGACCAAACATCATTTTTGTTGACCAAGTGATGGAAACACATCGTACGTTTACCTTTTACAATGAAACAAATGTTTTTCAAAAGAATGACCATGAAATGACAACATTTCTAAAAACCATTTCTCACTGATCAATGTGAATGGGTCACCTCCTTGAGGTGATTTTTCTTGTCAAACAACTACTCTTCCTCGTTCACGCACCGATGCTTTGTCTTTAAGGCACTGCTCTAGATGGAGCCTGCAACAAGTGGCTCTTTGATGGCCATTTCTGTCACAATGACTGTAGTAGGTTTTCTTCTTGCATATCTATTTAACCTGTTTCTTTTCATGCTAATGAGAGGGTTATTCAGGTCTCAACTTTATGAGTGCTTCCATCCTTTTCTAACACTTAGAAAAGGTATGGTTAGGTAAGCCACAAAAGGTACATGTTTTTTGATGCCTTGATCTTCGTTCATTATTAACAACATGATCATAATCAAAATGAACATTCGAAGATTGAAAATGGTTATACCTTCCCTTGTTGTCTCTGATGTTAGTATGGAAATGAGAGCTTGCCTTCGCTCTCTCCCTACAATGGAAACTGCCATGGGATGATGGGGATGCTTTCCCATCATACACTTTTCTCAATGATGTCTCGGACAAATCTAAAACTTTTGAGCACTCTCCTTTAGTGTATCTTGAGCCTGCAAATTGATGTTCACGCACGACCTCCAAAGGTTGACTGATACCTTGGTTATTAGCACCAAGTTCTTTCTCCTCGTGCCTCGTCCTTGTAAGGAGCCTCATGTTTGTCCCTATAATTAGGATCTCCAAATCTCCAACAAACATCGTACTATGAGAAGATGAAATCGAAACGAAATCAACATCTTTTACCTCCTCTTTTGATTTGGAAAGAATTGATGAGGGATGCTCATCATCCATTGTTGGTGATTCACTTGTTGTCCCAGTGCATTCCCCAACATCTTTCCTAACATACCCAAGTCCTACCTAATGGGCTAATTCCTCTACTTTGATGGGATTGACAATGCCTTGGTCATTAACGCCCAAGCCTTTTCCTTCATACCCCATTCTCTTCAACAGTTTAGAGCCAATTCCTATGGTGTGATTTTCGAAAACAACGAAATCATTATCAGGAAACATACATGAAGATGGAGAACTACTTTTTACCTCTCATGGGTCTCACTGCAGCTTTTCCAAGGCCTCGTCCTTTGCTTGTAGTTGTCGTAGAAAACTTTTATTTCCTCTTTCTCTTCATGTAGATGCATCATCAATTCATCATTCTCTATTTGAAAATTATGTTTGTTTTGATTCAGTTCTTTCGTGGCCTCTTTTGTGGCTTGTAATTGAAGCTGCAACTCCTCCTTTTCATCTGCCTCTTTCTATAGAGTTTCATACATGATTTCCACTCTATTGGAAATGTTGACCATCGTCTTGTACATTTCTCTTTCATCCTCTATCATGGTTCACACTACAATTCACATACACGTAAAGACCGCTCTGATACCACTTGATCCAGGTCCGAGTGTGACGAAGGACCCTTTCCAAGACCTTTTACTTTCTTGATGTGTTAAATTTCTTTCTAAAAGAACATGAATGAATACATATGCATGTGGAAAAGAAGAGGAATAGAACAACCATTAGCACATGAAAACATAAGCGTTGATAACGGAGTTCGTCCAAGAGGGACTATGTCTCCTGGCCTTGGTGTCAAGATGGTGTAGGATGCTGCATTAAGTGCTGTCAATAATGGTGATGTGCACAACAGATGATGTTGTGATCATACAAGGAAAAATTCCCTCACATAGGAGTGGCTCTAAGAGATGTTCCACAACCATAACTCTCAATCAAAAGACTCCTATCAGTATGACACAAAAACATGCATGATGAATCATCCCGCCAACATGGCATAAAAGGGATTTCAAACACAAAACATGTAGGACGGAAACAAGAGTATCCCAACAACATACAACAAGGGATCTCAAAACATAGCATGATGAGTTATGACAACAAATACATCACATAGAATATTCCTCATCAAATAAAGCAAGGAATCATGACAACATGTAATAAAGAAGATCCTGCATCAATACCAATCAAGGATCCATGCAGCGTAATGTAAAAGAAGAAGAACATGAAAAATAATCATATACCTCACACCACGGGCCATCTGAAGAAGTGTATGTTCATATCTTTAGCAAAACAATGCATGTGAAGAACGTTGTTCACATTGTCGATGTGTAGGCACAACCTATTACCAATCTAGACTTTGGCTCCCCTTGCATCGATAGTTTTCTCGCTTATCACAATCAGTTATAAGGGACATCTAAAGCAGAGCTATCAAGGTGTTGAAGCTTGCTGAAACATCAATCTCACAGCATCAATTGCAAGAAGAAGACTGCTTTGGCTATCTGCAGTATATCTCTCTTGCTATCTGGCTTTGTAGCGCTCTGGCTATGTCATTCTAGCACTGCGGCTCTGCCTAACCTTCTAGTTCTTTGGCTCACCTTCCTGCACTGCCTTAATCATGCTCTGTGGCTCTGTGGTTATCGACGCTCTCACTTTCAAGCGCTCTGGCTTTTTGGCTTCTCTGAGTGACTCGCGGCACTATCTAGCTATCTCTGTCTTCCTGACCCTCTAGTGTTGTGGCTCTCTGTCGAGCGCAACCTCTTCATTGGCTCTCTGGCAGTTCAGGCTCTTGTGGTACTTTAGCATAGGCTCTCGGGCTCTCTCTGGCACTGCACTCCCCTTTCCTCAGCTCTCTAGCATCATCATGTTTTATAACATGTTTTTATGACAAGTCCACTTAAAATGTGGAGCATGTCAAGTTAGAATAGAAGCCGTTTGAATGGAAGGTTTGGCCAGTGCAACAAAACCACTGAAATGGAATTTTTCATTAAAACTAAAAATACACAGAAAACATTGAAAAATATGATAAACCAGACTTCAAATTTCATCAAATCGGGTCTATAAATGTATCTGGTCCGTGCTATATCGCAATTGCGTATCGCTCTATTAATTTCCCTATTTATTGGGGGGATCGTTGATCGCCGATCACTGATACGTTGATCCACTGATCACTGATATGCTGATCAGATCTGGACTATTGATCTGTTCCTTGATCAGATGGTCCAAATTGCATCACATGTTGCTATCGCATTGCCCCTTGGTATCTGGGATCGCCGATTTCCAATATGCCGATCGCTGATATGCCGATATGCCAATGCCGATCGCCGATATCGCCAATTAAATATGTACCATTGATTGACTTTTGATCTGATGGTTGAGATCGCATCACATATCACTATCGCTACGGCCCGGGGTTCTTCGCTAATACTTTGCATATGCCGACAACGATCGTCGATGCCGATTGTTGATCACTGATGCCAATCGCCGATCACCGATGCCGATCGCAATCGCTAATCGCTTGCCCCCGACTCCGATTAATCAGAGATGACTGATCAGGGGTTCCTCTCCACCTACCTTAACTCTGCTCCTTTGGACCCTTTGATTGTGATTTTCCTTATAAGACTTAAAAACCCATTTTTACAGGAAATCCCTCCTGTTTCAAAGGAACGAAGGCAAACACTTTTCGTGATAACTTCATCATCCTTAATCAAATTGGAGTGTCGTTTGCACCATTGGAATCAGGGTTATGAGCACTTCGATCTGATCCTAGGCCAACATCATTCTGAACGCTTTGATTTTCAAGCATTCATAAACCTTCTTTGTCCTATGTGTCTTTCTGGAGCCACCTGGATCACATATGAAGTTTATCTCAAACGTATACATAATAATGATAATCTAAAAATGTTTCATTGTTGCCCTCAACTGGAATGAGCCTAGATCCATCTAAATCTAGATCTATCATGTGCCGAGAGGGATCAAATCCCTCGAGGTGCAAACCTTTCCTCAAATTGTACACTCCAAAAAGAAGATTTTCACCTCAAGGGATTTTATCCCTCTCGATCCATGATAGATGTAGAGCTAGGTGGATCTAGGCTGGTCCTTAATTCAATGATGAGTCAATTATATTTAATGACTAACATGGAAAAATTCCGAAGGAAATGAGCCTAGATTAAGCTCATCTATAATTCAATGTTGACTGAGTTATATTTAATGACTTTTTTAGTGTTTGACCATTAATTTATAGGTCAAGGTGAAAATTAAGGTGGTGTGACTCGTCACTCATATAATCACGCAACTCATATAGGTTTTATGACCAATCTATATGGGTTTGAATTAGTATTTCCTTTCAAGAATATGCACTAGGAAATAGGCTAATACAAATGGATTCATATACATTACATCTATTATTATAGATCACACATGTATATTCCACGCTCAATCTCATTCACAGTTCCAGTTCAAAGCATTTAGGAACATTTTTTCCCAATTCATAGAACAACAATGTTAACAATCTTTCAACTTTCCACTTGACATCAACTAAATAAATAAAGCACCACATACAGTGGATCCCATGTTCTTTGTTTTAGTACATTTATCCCAAACGATTATGTAGTCAACTACGAATTTTCCACAATATTTCCAAAATGAGCACCATATTTTTTGAATTTTCTTTGCTTATGGGAGCATGGTGTATCATGTACTCTTTGTTTTCACATTCCTGCAAGGCCAGTCCAAAAGAAAAATACCATACATTGGAATTTTTTGTCAAAGAGTGGCCCTATTTACATTACCACTGCTACTTGATATGCGTAGTGATATTTGAGATTTATCGTTAATCCTTGAAATTGTGTTATTCATTCAAATTTCTATAAATTCAAATGTATCTTCCTTTGTGGTGCATAACTTCCCATGCGCAGCAAAGGAGCAAGCCATTTAACATTGTGGTTGTTGTAATTATTTGAGAAATGGAATTAGGGAGTCAAGCTTGTGCATCTCCTTTGCTAGCATTCAATTTAGGTTATGGATGGCAATGGCAAGGCCAGTAGAAGTGGCTCAGTTTAATAATATGTCACATTATGCATATTATGGCAGATGTGCATCCTCTTTGTCTCAGAACTATAAATATGCTCTCACCAAATCCATTATTTTCTTAGAAGGCCAGATATCTAGAAAGATTCCTCCCAACTAGCATATGAGGTGGCAAGGAGATTATTCCCTTTCGAATGGATCTGGAATAAAAATATATTCAGTCATCCCTTTACCTGCACACATTTAATATTATCATCTGGTTGAGTTGTGTTGATGGTTTTCTCATTTAACATTTGATTTCATATTAAATTTAATTCCAGATGGATTTAACAAGAGGATATTACGACATAGGAGACAATGTGAAGTTTGGTTTCCCAATGGCTTTCATGATTATGTGATATCCCAAAGCTTAAAAATCTCGACAAATCTAGCATAATTTAGTGTTCTAGTTAAAAATACTTGAAATAAAGAAAATGAACACAATGGGATATGGAATGCAACCTTTATTTATATTATTAGCTAAATAAACGAGTAGATTCCCATACCGAACTATTGGAATCCCTACAATGGCATGCCCGATTTCTCATTAAAATAGAAAACAATATTGAAGTAAAATTTTGGACCCTAGATGGATCCACTAAACAAATCGCACCTATGGGTTTTTGAACATGAGGATTAGATTGGAACTGGCCATGCAAAGTTCTCAAGAAAACACAATAAGATAGATAAACCTAGAATGATCCAATTCCTAGATCCTATCCCCTTTTATAGGCTTAATGGATTCTCTAGATGCCTTATTTTATTATTTCCCTCAAAAAACGAAGGAAAACACTAGGGGAAGATACCATGGGAAAATACCACAGTAAATACCATGGGTAGGTTTCCTCCATTTTGACCATATCCAAAAAAATAATATTACAAATCCTCCTGCCCAAATATTGCTTCCCCTAAAGAAATTCACTACTATCCAGAATAGAAGGATTGATATCGGGATCCCATACGACCGAATGTGTTATTCCATACCTCCATGCTAAATGATCTTGAATGGGTCCTTTGATACCTCGATCCTAAACAATCCTACAGCTAATCTTGCCCCAATGGATTCTCTTGGATCCCAATGCCACCTAAGTCCTGGGACCTATGGGTTATGGTACCATCTCAGCCCTCCATCATTGTCCATGCCAAAAGGCCCAAGCTACAATATTCCCTTCGCTGTGAGTATCCTCCTAGGAATAAACCCATAAATACAGTACTAATTGTTAGGATAGGGTCCCCTTGGCTGACTTCTTAGGTGTCTTATAGCGAAGTTGAATGACGATTCTTCAAGGTTCGAGAGGTAGGTACCTGAAATTCCTAAAAATATGGATTAAAATGCTTTTGTGTGAAAAGGGGATTATGCCTCTACCTTAATGTTTAAGAGGGGTCTGATTGGATCTACGCGAAGTGGAAACCGATTCAGAGTAGATCTAGACAAATTCATCGAAAGTGAATACAATCCCTTATTGGGAGTGTCTGAAGGTGAAGAAGAAAGAAATATCCCTAGCACACTGAGAGGTGTGGTGCAGACAATAGATCAGGGTACTTCTGGAATTCCACGTCCATCCACTCCACCTCCACCTTCACCTCTACCTCATACACCTATACCTATACCTCCACCTCCACCTCCACTATTCGGTATGGAAAATATAGTGAAAATGTATGTATTCAGGGGTCAGGGATTAGAGGATCCCGATCAATTTTGGTTCATCGTAGAGGCTATGTTGAAAGGACAACAGATCAATGATGATGACATGAAAAAAGTGCAACTAGTTATAGTGCTATAGGACAAAGCAGTTACGTGGATCATTAGATATAATATAACTCATCTGCCTTCTTCATTGGCTAATAGAAAGGATATGCTGAATGTGTAAGTTATGAAACCAAAGTCGCTAGCTCAATGTGTGACCGAAATCAAGGAGATCAAGCAAAGGGTTAATGAGTTTGCATTAGATATATATCAGTGACTGAATTTCTTAATGAGTCAAGCTAACCTTCATATTTCATATGAATAAGATAGGGACGAGTATATAGCTTCATTGCTAGCTCACTTAAGAGGGTCTTTATCTTAGTAGATGATTCAGTCTTAGGCCAAAGCATTGGAAATTGCAATGAAGCCAGAATCCTCATCGATCTAGGATATAAATATAGGAGTTCGGCAGATCTAGGCACGGCTAGCAAACTTGCATATGGAGTTGCAGGATTTGAAGAAGGGAAAGGAGGTTAAGTCAGAGACACATTATGAAGTTTGGTGCATAAAATACAAGGTTGAAGGTCATCATAAGGATCAATGCCTTGTATTTTGGGATTATATAGCTACAAGAGGTCCTAACCCACTAACACCATAATCTTCCACTAGATCAAGCATCGATTAAAATACCTGTTGTAGCATCTGCCAAGTATCAAGACAACATTCGACAAATAATTGTTCCCTATTACATAAGTTTATACAGTCTCCAAAGCAACTCTTTTGTAGCTTTCATAAATTACTTGGTCATGATGAGAGGAAATGTCAAAGCTATGAACTAATGATCAAAACAACTCTGTTGTATAGAATTCATGCTTAAAACTGTGTGTAGAATGACCAAGGATCACCTACATCTCGCGGAGGATTCCAAGGACAGGGAAGAGGATGAGGATGAGGAGCTGGAAGAGGTCGGGGCTAGATTATTTGTTACAATTGCAAAGAACTAGGACACTTTGTGTTCGACTATCAAAATCCAATGCATCCTTCATTTCAGTATTGTCATTAATTTGATCTTTGTTATAGAAGATTTCCCAATCTTAATAGAGAAGATGCAGGAGAAGAAGAACTAGTAGTCGACACAGAATATTCATATGATGAAATCTAAGCCACGCAAAGATGATCCCAATATCAACATAGTCATGTGAAGTGGTGTAGCCACTGGTGAAGACACAGTCAAAGGAAAACAACTAGAATCATATTCATGGTTTTGAAAAGTCAATGAGAATAATGTTGGATTTGATTTACATAGAGAAAAAGAGACTTTAATGGAGGCAAGAAAGAGTTTTATGGGTCCAGGTGCTTCTACATCTCATTATCATATGTCGATAGTCTCATGAAAGGAGAAACCGAATGACACTACTGCAAAACAAGATTTAGATCCCATGGTGTTAAAACCATTTATGCAAACTTGCATGAAGTTATTACAAGATCAGAAGGCAATAGAAGGACTGCAAGGCTCGATAAATAAATTCACCAACAAGGATAATTCATTACCATAATAGTGTGCAGTCAATAAGGTGAACCAAAGAAAGAAGAGAACTAGTAGGGAAATGTGGTTGACTACGCAGATTGGTGATTTTGAAATGGATCAAGTAATCCTAGACTTGGGCTTTGATGCTAACTTACTGCTAAACAAAACATGGGAACGTATGGGAAAGCGTAAGTTATAGTGGTTTCCAACTCAGCTAGGCATGGACAATTAACAAAAGATAATTCCAATGGGGCGATTGGATGGAGTAACTGTATATATTGAATATGTAAGAGAAGTGGCTGATTTCAATGTCATTGAGGTTGTAGATGATAGTAATCCATACCCAGTATTATTCAGGATTGATTGGGCCTTTTACATGAACACAATCATTAACTTAAAGAAGTGAAGCATGGTATTTGAAAAGAATTAACTTTGAGTAATTGTCCTACTGGATCCAGCCGAGGGTGTGCAATACATAGAATCGAGCTGTCACTATTATGAATATGAGGACATTGAACACGGATGGAAGGATCAGCTAGGAGAAGTACAATTCTTGTCAATCAAATTTAGATGAGGAGTTAGAAAACTGGCAGAATCAGTTGCATGAGGTCTCTACCCTACGATGTAATCGACTTACAAAGTCGTCAAGCTATATATATACAAAGGTACATAAGTTACCCTATTATGATGTATTAGATGATGTTAATATAGTTCTTGACCATTTTGAAAGGGATGTACCAGAGGAACATCACTTCCAGGCCTTAGATCTAGCATTAAGTGCTATTCATGCAAGATGGTGGGGTATGTACAGGGATAATTTTGCTGACTTGAACGAATATTGTAGAATGATGCGATTAATATTTGGCTACGCGAACACCTGAATCATTAAAATATACACCAAGAAGGGTGATTCGCGCGAACATCTTGCACCATAGACTAAGGCATGGGGTGAGATAACTCAACCTATGTGGGTGCACATCTTTATTCATACCCTAGATGTTATCCCAAATAACTGTTATTTAGAGACGGAGTTGTGACACATGACGACTAATTGGATGAGATGAAGGAACATTTTTTGCTGACATTCAGTTTCAAAGATGGGTTTGAATGCATTGATGAAGGACTTCAGGAAATTAAAGTAGTAATCATATGAACACCAGTCGAACCTATCACATGGGTACACCCTGACTCGCATACGCAACTACAACATGCTTTAGAATGTTACAATGTCACGATGTAAGAAGGTGATGACGATTCATGGAATATTAATATCCCTGATATTTCACAACTGGTGCACACAAAGTAGGTAAACATTGGCTCAGAAGAACAACCAAAATTTGCAAACATTAGCGACTATTGAGATGAAGATGCAGTGGAAAAGGTAGTTGAATTATTACATGAATATCAAGATTTATTTCCAGCTAAGAATTCTGACTTTAAAGGGATATTAGGAGATTTGGGGATGATTAAGATCAATTTAAAACCTAATGCGAAGCCAGTTAAGTAGCGCTCATATCAGTTGAATCCCAAATACAAGGAAAAGGTACGTGAAGAACTCAAAAATATGCTCGCGGAAAGAATAATTGAGTCTGTAGAAGAATTCGAATGGGTCAGTCCTATGGTGGTCCAAGAGAAGAAAATGAATGGTGATATTAGGATATATGTAGATTTGCGGAATTTAAATGATGCCTATGTACATGATCCATTCCCTACGCCATTTAGATATGAAGTTCTCAAGAATGTTGATAGACAAGAAGCTTGTTCATTTATAGATGGATTCTCAAGATACCACTAAATTAATATTTCACCAGAGGATAGAGGTAAGAATACCTTCGCTACAGAATGGGGTCATTCCAATATACAGCCATGCCTTTTGGACTAAATAATTCTCCTGCGATTTTCTCAAGGGTGGTTATCACAACATTCAAGGAATTCATTCATAAGTTTTTGGAAGTCTACTTTGATGATTGGATAGTGTTTGGGCTTGTCAAACAACATGTCTTTAGTCTGCGCCTAATGTTGTATACATGTAGGAAGTATCAGATCTCCTTGAACTTAATGAAATGCATTTTTTGTGTACCTTATGGAATATTGTTAGGCCATGTTGTCTGTAATTAGGGATTGATGGTAGACCCTGCTACGATCATCGTAATTATCAATCTATAGCCCAATAGGAATCTAAAGTAGCTATGCGTGACATTGGGTCATACTGGGTACTATAGGAAGTTTATTAAGGCATACACGCAGATCACTACACCCATGGGGAAGTTGTTAAAGAAGTATGCTACATTTTGCTGGGACGATGACTGTTAGAAGATATTAGATACTCGGAAGGCAAAGATCGTTATGGTGCAAACCCTAGTATTCTCAGATTGGAAGAAGGAATTTCATGTGCATGTGGATGCGTCTTGCATAGCATTGGGAGCCGTCTTAACTCAACCAAGGGTAGGAGATATCAATCACCCTATTTTCTTTCCTAGTTGGAAACTATCTAAGGCGAAGAAGAACTAATCAACCACAAAGCGATAATGATTGGCCATGGTTTGTGTACTATAGAAGTTTAGACATTATTTGCTAGGTGTGTACTTTAAGATGTACAAGGATCATTCTACTTTGAAGAACCTGGTCAATAAGCCTATGTTGGGGGGGGGGGG
>APFE030940039.1:0-17938 GCA_000404065.3 Pinus taeda
GTCATTTGGGCATAACCATTGATAAAATTTCTGCAATATCCCATATGTCCCATAGTAGCATGCAACTATTTCTCACTTCTTTTCACTTCCAACTTCAGTATCACTGCGATATTTTTGGGGTCTACCATCAGTTCTTGTTTGCAAACAACATGCCCCAACAAGTTCCCAAAAGGAAGACAAAACAGACACTTCTTGAGATTGAACGCGATTTGGTATCTTCAATAGGTATCCAACATCTGACGCAAGCTTGATACATAGCATTTAACTAGCCTAAACACAATCTAGTCATCAAAATATACTTGCAGGAACTTATGAATAGATTCCTTGAATGCAGCAACGACTATGCCTAAGAGTGTACTAAAAAGAACCCCACTCAATCACAATGGTTGTCTTGCACTTGTCCTATGGCACAATTTTGATTCGGTGGTAGCCCGAGAAACCATCAGTGAAGGAATATGCTTCCTGGCCACCTACATTGTCCAACACTTCATCAGTGAACGGAGTCGAGAAAGGATCATGTGCACAAGCGTCATTCAACTTTTCTAGATCCACGCATATCCTTATTTCATCCTTCTTCTTATTTTTTTGTACCACCATTGGACTTACCCAGTCAGATTCTTTCACAAGCTCAATGATGCTTGTTGTGAGCATCTTTTCTAGCTCTAAGCAAACATTTTCCTTATATTTCGGATTGATGCAGTAAGGCCTTTGCTTAGCTAGATTCGCGTCAGGTTCTAATGTAATCTTCATCATTCCTAGGTCCTTGATTATCCCTTTCAGATACATAAACTTTGTAGGGAATAAATCCTAGTATTCGTGGAGCAATTTAGCAACCTTATCTACTGTCGTGTCATCACAATAGTCTCCAATCTTCACGAACGTGGGTTTTTCCTCCATGCCAATGTTTACTTGTTTCGTTTTCAATAGCGTGGTGATATCAGGGTTCTCAATCTGTAGTCCTTGAACCTCACGGTGACCTTTTGTTTCTGGAATGTTAACGTTCTACGGATCCTCGTCCTCTTTTTTAGGAGTTACATTATAACATTTTAGCATGTGACTCAGCTCAGTAGCCCATTCAAGTTGATTCAGGTCTAAAGGATCTTGTGGTATCCTAAAGATTGCTTCTTTCACTTCTTGTAGTGCTTCATTAATACTCTCAAACCTGTCTTCAAAACTAAATGTTATCATGAATCCCTCGCATAGGATATTCCATTCACTTGTGCCATGGTGGAGCTCAGTTTCTACATACCATGTCATGAGGACAATATCCAGGGTCTGACAGAACAGGTGCACCCATTCAAGTTGGGGCTTTTCTCCATAAGCTTGGGTCCATTTGGCCAAATGCGCACATGAATTGTCCTGCCCACGATACTTGTCTCTCATTTGCATATTTGGCTTCCTGAAGCAAGTTCTCATCATTCTCCTACATTCGCGCCAATCATCAAAGCTTCCCTTATGCGTGCCCCACCATCTTGCATGCATAGCACGCAGTGCCCATTCCAACACTTGGAAGCACTGCTTTTCTGGCACCTCCCTTTCAAATGGGTCCAAAAAGCTATCTAACTCCTTCAAACAATCATAAGTAGGCATATTTCTTACCTTTGAGGACACACAACATAATGACCGATTCATCATGTTTCAGTTCAGCATAGTCACTTCATGTAATTGGTTCTGCCAGTGCTCTAACTCTTCATCGGATTTTGAAGTTTAGGAACTCTTGCAATCCCATGTAATTCCTCCATCCATGGTGGCCTTCACCAAATCTTTATCTCGCATCATTATCTTATAGATACAGTCCAAATCAATCGTCACCACTCTCATAATCGTAGGCTAGTTCTGTATAGTGTGATCCCTCAATAGGATCTAGAGGTACTATTATGTGTAGCGATTTCTTCTCAAATATCATCTTTTGCTTCCTTATATTGATTACCCTGTTCATATAAATAGCCCAATCAATTCCTAAGAGCACAAGATAGGGATTGTTGTCATTCACTATCTCTATTACTTCAAAATCAGCTAGTGCACTCTCTCCCTCAGTATCCACAATCACCCCTTGCAGCCATCCCATGGGGATGATCTTCTGTTGATTGGCCATCCTTAGCTGAATCGGAGACCATTGCAGCGCAGGTCTCCCCACTCATTCCCAAGTCTGCTTCGGTATGACGTTCACGTCTAACCCCAAGTCTGAAATAACCTGATCCATCTAGTACTCTCCTATTTGTGCGGTCAGTCTCATCTCCTGTCTCATCCTTATTTTATGCTTGCCAATATTTCATATTACGCGTGGCTCACTCGGTGTAGTTCTAACGCATATATTGATGAGCACTTGTAACCCTTTCACAACCTTACTATTGCATAGTAACTTCATAAATGTCTCCAAGAAAGTCGTGAGCATAGAGTGGTCCATCCCCTACTCGGGCTTATCCTTGCTTTCTATTTTGGGACGTTTTAGTGTCTATGGATAAACACCTAAACCCCTATACTAGTAGCTAAGTCTAGAAAAAAAGTGCAAAGGATTCTACTTTTTCTATAACCAATAGATTAAATAAGACAATAAAGAAGCCTCCCGAAGATTTTGATTACTCCTTATCTCCCTTCACCAATTATGTCGCTCCTTTTTGTACTTAACCCACTTGAAAAGTACCTGCACACAGATACAAGACAAAAACCAATCAAAGCATATGATGATGATCTATTGATTAAACATAAAATGGAATAAAGTGCATAATACACATATGAGAGCATCAATAAACAAGACAAACATGTGGAAAAGGATTTGAACACTTTATTAGTAAAAGGAAGAGTTACAACTGAATTTTCTTGATTCAGTGCCACTCCTCCAGTTCAATCCCATCCTCTCCTCATAACAAGCAAGACATTTTGACATCATTACAATACTTGAAACCAACTCAAGTCTCATACTAACAACATCTCCCTATAATTCAATGATTTCTATCCACTGATCACTTAGATGAGTGGTCGTTTTATAAGTGAATGAAGGAAGTTATTCCATAAATGGTGACAATGAATTCCCTCCCAAACATAGGATTTAGTTCCATGGAGGAAGGGGTAAATGGATTGATGTTCCTTAAATTCCTCCCTCATCCAATTTCTAGACCAAAGGAGTGGATAGCCTTGTGAAACTTGTAGAAGCATTCTATGGATAAGAATATTTCACACCCCAATGCATATTTCACTCAAATTTGCCTAGCACAGGCCAAAGAGGGCTCAAGTGCATTGCAATGCACCATGGCAGTGTACTGGGATGCACTGCAGTCCACCGTAATAAAGGCTTGTCTACGCTGATCTTCATAGAGGTAGGTTTTAGATGATTTCAGCCATGGAATCTCTTCGGAAGGAGGCCTTCTGATGGTTGAATTCATTAGGGCATGTAGCAAATGAATTAGGGTTTGATGGGACCTAACAATATTGATCTGTAAGTCAGGGTTGATGTGCCCAAATGGATCTGTAGCAGTTCCCACCTAAAGCATGAAGTCATAAATATGTATGTCGAGTGAAATGCTTTACTATGTGGAGAGGAGGATTCGAAGTGAAGGTGACCTACATCAGTTACAACACATATATCATGATAATTTGATTTTTTCTAATGAAATTGCTGAGGGAAGGCATACCCATGCTCAACTTATAAAATTTCATTACATGTAGAAATATAGTGGTCTACTAATATAGACACATGAATGGATGACCATGAATGTAAGGTCGTTGTACATTTGATTTAGTACTCATGAAAATATCGTAGCCCGAATGGATGAAAGTAGATCTGGGGTCTTCAATCTTGTTCAATCTTTCGCTTAATTACAAGTCTAACCATGTGAATAGATGATCTGAAGTTGAACATGGGAAGACATTGTCTGACTACTAGCCAATGATGTAAGCTGTTTACAGACACGAGAGGAGTCAGCGATAATGATAATGACCCTCAAGGTACTATAGTACATTTCACATGGTGTGAATAAATGATTTGATGTTCAACACCATACAAATCTTTTGTTCGAAGGCCAGTGATGTCAACCTATCACCGGAAGCGAGAAACCTGCCATTGATGTATGCAAGCCTCCAGGTACTAAAGGGGAGATCTAAGTGAAATTCTTGGATAATGTGTTAATGTCGACAAGAAGCGACTCATCGTAGGAGGGCCTTGATGTATCCCACATCAACGACATGAAATGAGGTAAATGATTTTGGAGATGGAAATCGACTGACGATAGAAGGTTTGGGAATGGCAGTCATGAAAATGAAGGTTTATGGTATTGCAAAGGATGAAGTTTGAACTGAGTGACTTCTCTCGAACATGTCAGCTACACTAAAATGAATTTGTAGCATTGACCCAAAACAAATTAATGGATTTTATGATAGTCGAATGGTGTGATAACCATAAAGCTGAATGACCCAACCCACATAGTCACAGTGATGAGGTGAAAGTGTCTCCCCTTTTTCGCATTTTCCCTAGTCATTGTTGACTAGTACCTCTTTATTTTTATCAAGCTTGAGGAGGCTAACATATGCTTGTTGTATAATTCTACCCTTCAGGTGAATCCATCGCTTATCTGATGCTTTAACAAGTCTAGCAAAGGTGAAACTCGGTCTTGTCTAGATGCACAAGTTTGTCGCTATTCGATGTTTTTAACAAGTTTAACGACAAATATAACTTGGTCCTTTTCATGTTTAGAGAGTTTGAAAAGGGGAAAAAGGGAAACTCCAAAAGTTATTTTTCATATATATGTCTCTCAAGTCCAAAAAAACATAAAACAATATGAGAGAGATATCATTTCCAATCCGTTAACAAGCTAGAAAGGGCGAGTGCTCGAAAATCTTTTCATGTTTAGAGTGTCTGAAAAGAGCTTAAAGAGGACTCCATTTTGAGGAATGGGTGGTGTCTAGGATAGCAAATGCTTCCGATGATGTTGGAACTTCTCAAAACATGTTGATTTATGTGAAGAGGCTAGCTAATAAGACCAGTCATTGCAATTGTTCCTCAAAAAGGTTAAAACGACCAAGTGAAAGCATATGATCAGCCAAGGGGATGGTGGCAATCGGGTGAAAACAGGCAAGGCTCAACTGATGAACAACAAAGGTTCATCTCATGAAAGAGGCTGATAAAATGGTAATCATGAGGGTTAAACAGGAAATGGGTTCATTTTTAGACAAGCTTGGATCATATGGAACTACGCTTGGATTCCATTTCATGTTTACACAAGTTTGAAATGAACAACTATGCTTGGATTCAATTTCATTTTTACAGAAGCTTAAAATGAAAAACTATGCTTGAGATTCAGTTTCATTTTTACATAACCTTAAAATGGAAAACTATGCTTGAGATTGGTTTACATGCCTCGGGCAAGATGAAAGGGAGAGTTTCCTGTAACAAGTGGAAATCGTTGTGATGAAGCAGGATGGTTATCTAACAGCTCTTTGGCTTCGACTAGATAGGGACAAAGATGAATGGTTTGATTTCCTTCACAGAACCTACATGGAAACTTAACTTTACCATTAGGTGCATGCCCACAAAGCTTCATTATATTCACCTAAGTAGACTACTTGTGGCTATCAGGTGGATGGAATGAAGGTTCTTTTTTGAGATCTAGTGAAAGACTCAACTGGTATTATATGAGATCTACTCAAAGACTCGACTTGGAACTTTTCTCCAGGGGACCTTGTTTCATTTTTTAATGAGCTTGCCATAAGACAAGGAACTCTGCTCATATGGCTTGATTCATTTTTTAGTGAGGTCGACACAAGACTAGGAACTATCCTCATATCCTTGCTTTCATCTTTTAACGAGGTTGACCCAAGACATGGAACAACCTCATATCCTTGGTTTCATTTTTTAATGAGGTTGACACAAGACAAGGAACTATCCTCATATACTTGGTTTCATTTTTTAAAGGGGTTGACACAACTGAAGGAACTATCCTCATGGGATTTGTTTTATTTTTTAATGAGTTGGACATAGTAAAAGAGATATCCTCATATTCCTTTCAATCACATCTCATAAGTGGTTATGAAGAAGAGATATGGTTTCAATGCCCCCAGTACATGATGTACACCATCACTGAATTGATTGTCAGTTGATGTAGGTATGGAATGGGTTGACACATAATTAACCCATAGCAAGGATGATACCATTGTTACAAAAGGACCATTTAGGGAAGATGGTTGACTAGAAACCATATTTGGACCGGGAAATGATAGTTGGTCAGTAGTGACAATTTTGCCTTCATGCGCGAAACAATTCACTTGACAGAGTGTTGAAACAATAGCTCCCATGTCATAAACATAGTCACGCCCAAGAAGTAACTTGTAATATAAAGGGCTTGGAACAACTACCATCGCATTCAAATAAATGATTTTTCCTCCCAAAGTAATGGGTAACCGAGGGAGGATCCCTAAGGCTCTGGTTTGCGAAACCAGAGATTCTAGGTTCGATCCCTAGTGGAGTCGCCAATTTGTTTTGGGAAGTTTTAATGTCTATGGATAAATGCCTATAACCATAGACTAGTAGCTAACTCTAGAACAACAACGAAAATAATTCTCTACCTTTTCTATAGCCAATAGATTAAATAAGACAATAAAGAAGCCTACCTAAAGCTTTTGCATACTCCTTATCTCCCTTGACCAATTATGTCTCTCCTTTCCGTACTTAATCCACATGAAAAGTAGCTCAACATAGACAGAAGAAAAAATCCGATCAAAGCATATGGTAATGATCTATTGATTAAACATAAAATGGAATCAAGTGCATAATACACATATGAAAGCATCAATAAATACTACAAACATATGGAAAAAGCTTTGAACACTTTATTAGTAAAATGAAGAGTTACAACCCAATTTGCTTGATTCAGTGTGACTCCTCCAGTTCAGTCCCATCCTCTCCTCATAAAAAGCAAGACATTTTGACATCATTACAATACTTGAAACCAACTCAAGTCTCATACTAACAACATCACCCTATAATTCAATTATTTCCAGCCCCTGATCACTTAGATGAGTTGCTATTTTATAGGTGAATGAAGGAAGTTATGCCATAAATGGTGACAATGAATGCCCTCCCAAGATTAGGATTTAGTTCCATGGAGGAAGGGATAAACGGATTGATGTTCCTTAATTTCCTCCCTCATCCAATTTTGAGCCTAATGGAGTGGACAGTGTTGGGAAACTTCTAGAAGCATCCAATGGATAAGAATATTCCAAACCTCAATGCATATTTCACTCAAATTTGCCCAACGCAGGCCAAAGAGGGCTCAAGTGTCCTACAATGCACCCTGGTAGTGTATTGGGATGCATTGCAGTGCACCCTGATAAAGGCCTTCCTATGGTGATATTCTTGGAGGCAGTTTTTGGATGATTTCAGTCATGGAATCTCTTAGGAAGGAGGCATTCCAATGGTTGACTTCATTAGGGCATATAACAACTGAATTAGGGTTTGATGGGTCATAATAGTAGTAATATATAAGTCGGGGTTGATGTGCCCAAATGGATCTGTAACACTTCCTGAGGTGGAGGCCTTAGTGAAGCTCTTCTTAGCTTCCATGAAGGTTTCACAGGCACACTCCAAATTGAACTCAGCCTCCCTTGACGAAGCTTTGCGAACCCATGTACTATCTTCTAGTTGTTTACCCTTGTCATCTCCTATTAAAATTCCACTTCTAAGCATTATATTTACATTTCAATCCTCTTCGCATGGCTCAAACCTCATCATCTACAGGTTCTGAGCTGGCAGAGGTGGTAGCACTCCTTTGTCACATATCCTAGCTATCAACATAAGACAAAATTTCGTTTCTTGATAAAAAAATGTGCAATACTTGAACTAAGGATGCATTGGATTAGTGTAATCGCGGGCATAGTGTCATGGTCCTTCGAAATTGTAGCAATTCAACTATCCTCAATCTCTGCCAGGTCCTCCTCCACCTCGGCCTCTTCTGCGCCCCTGAAATCCTATCTACGTCATCCCTACGCTTTGGTTAAGGGGTCATGTCTTAGTCTAAAACCTATAAGTAGGAGTTCTATCAATCATCAATTCATAGCACCTGCATGTACGCTCATCATGCCCTACCAACCTACAAAATTTACAAAACAATTTTTGTGGTGTCTGCAAAAACTTTTGTAGCAAGTGAAAATTATCCATCGCATGCTTTTCAGCTACGTGACATATAGCGCACCATAATGTAGGCCCCGTGCTAGGTCTTGCTTTAGCTTCTGCCCTTAAAGGCATCTAGCCCCCTTATGCAATACAATTCGTAAAGATCGAGCAATGGTCCTTCTCATACCCTTGAATATTACATTTCAAGCACCATACCTCCTCGCGCACCTCTAGTCGAACTGTCCTAACCTGCTTCAAAATTTTCATCTCAAGGCACAGATTCTTCAACTGTGCATGGATCTTCTGCACTCCTAGATTTCTATCTTGCATGGGAGTTTCATGTAGTCTCATGGAAATCTCCAAGGCATCCACCTAAGTGGTTATCTTCTATTGCGACAATGCTACCCTTATGTGTGGCAAGAGTGAAGCAACAAACCAATCGCAATGTTGTCCCTCTATTCGGTTCATGTTGGCTTCACATATTATACATTTAAACCTCTGATATAGCTCCCAAGGCATATCACTTAGTTGCATCGTGGTTTCTTTGAATCCCACAATCGACTGCACCTCAGATTTAGGCCTACTGAATTCTCTATTCAGTGTTGTCTAGATGTCTGTCACTCGAGCATTCATGTGATGATTAGAGCACTTAATATACTAGGTTAGCGTACGATATTGTAGAGAAATAACCAATGTTGCCTTATTTATATGATCATCTGTAACACCTTGAGCTTCCCATACACCCCTCACAATGAACAAAAATTGCTCTAGGTCCTCATTTCCCAAGCCTTTGAACATAGGCAGCTTCATGTATTTTCCATATTGAACTATGGTGGAGGTGGAGGCGGTACAATTGAAGTTGGAGGTGATCATGGTGAAGTCGGAGGTTGTGTGGGTGGAGGTGGTATTCATGGGAATCCTTGTCTTATTAACTGAATAGCAGTTCGTGGAGAAACTTTCGCTATTTCTTCCTCATCACCTCGTGGAGGTGAAATCAATGGACTGTAGTTTAGACCATTTCATCCTTCATTGCGGTAAGTTTTTCCACTTCACATAGTCCTGAACATCAAGGTAGTTACATAACCCATTTTTCTCACAAAAACAATTTAATCTAGGTTTTCGAAGATTTTACGTACTTACCTCAGAGTCCTTTGAAAAAGCACTACTCTGCCTCACTGTAGCTTATTGAGATGTTGACCGCAAATTCAGCTACAAATCCTCCTATGACGTGATCAAGCCAATGATTAACAATGCAAGCAGTCTTACCCTCTGATGCTTCCAATTTCTCTATTAGCTCGAGGGTCTAGACAACAGGACTGTCAAGTTTCCACCTTTCATGGCTATCTGCTAGCTTCACGATCCACTCGTATAGCCCAATAGTGAAGGAGAAGAAAAAGATGTCATGGATATCTATATATACGTATCTGTCCAACCACTGTTCCTTTGTTAGTCGTAGGTTTCTGTTCTCCTGTGTTGCGAATTCGTGGATCTTCCTATCCAACCAGTCTTCGATCTCTTTCTTAGTTTGATTCTAGTGATAAAAAATCACACATCTCATATGCAGATTGTGGTGTTGACAACGGAACCATTTGTGGCTTTAGGGGGCCTAAGCCAAGTTTAGCATTAATTAGAAAAACAAATCCCTACACTACTAGCCCTTTTGGCATCATCCCGTGAAATATAGATCAAAGTCTCACCCAAAGAAGTATGGGGGGATGTTGAAACCATGTTTCCAAACCTTGAGATGATTATGGTGTTGCTTGATTCCCTCTATCCCTGCCTTCTCGCAAGTTGCTTCACTCTAGGGCCTATGAGACAAGCTCTCTATTCCAGCATTTAGTACCTCCGTGGAAGGGTAAAATTGGCCTTCACACAACCCTATCCTACTGCTCAAGTACTTTCATGTTGTTATGGCAACGTATCGTACGAATTCCCCAATTAATCTAAGTGACTTGCTTATCTTATCAGACAATTATAGTTAACACCGCATAAATAGATATTTGTAAATGCAATCAATTATTCAATGTAATTGTGGTCATCCATTCATCATATAAGCACAATAAAGGAAATTGAAATATAAAGTATCAGATGCATCAACAGAACAAAGGCAAAGAAATTGCAGAATATCTCTCTTTATTAATATCTTCCAAATGTTTACAGACTCTGTCCACCTTGCACACACAGCTGCAAGGGTCCGTGCGCTCAGCTGTCGACTTCTACCCTAAGCCTTTGTGCACTCAAATCTAGAGCCTTTACCTACACTACAACCCAAGACTTAGACTTATTACTTCAGAGCTACCACTCTCTTACATTATTCATAAATCTATTTCTCGAAAACTATGTAGAGCTTAGCTCCTTTTATACAATCCCATGGTTTGCAGACCATGGGTAGATCTCTTACAACTGAATTTGCTTTTCAAAACTAATGGCTGACTATCCTTTATGATACCTAACACCTTCATGCTCCGCAACCACAAAATGTGGATACTTTACCATTTTATAACAAAATGTAACTCAAACATGGCCTTTTAGCCCCAAAACTACCCTTGGGGGATCGCGCTCCCAACATACATATTCTCCCCATTGACGTAAATTCCATCCTCATTGTTTATAATTAACTTTTACCTATCATATAATGATATAAAAAATAAAAAAAAGAAGCCTTTCCCTTCAAAATGAAGGATTTTATTTCTAGGTAATATTAGTAAGCAAAAAAAAAACCAATAATGTTTATCACTAGTCATAAGCATTTCCAACTACAAAAAATAAGCAATTTCTACTTTCCATCACTTAACCATTATTTTATTTTTTAGAGATAAAAACAAAATTTCTATACCATATTGTCATTACTTACCAATTTCTCTTGAAAACCATGCTTACCTTATGCGATAATTTTAAATTGCACGTGATTTCACAGCCTTCATGGCAAACACCCTATAATATATGATCAAAAAATTGAAAATAGTCACATTAGTGACAAAATTTTCAATCCAATGTAATATTCTAAACTATTGATCATTAATGGAATGTTAAGAGATATTTTTACTATAATACTTCCACAAGTACTTAGATAACACCAAGCCTCTAATCATGAATATGACAAAGCATTCCACCACATGCACATTCTCTTAGCTCTCGATAAATACATCCACACATTACTTCTAGAAGTACTTAGAGAGCACCCAACCCTCTAATCATCGAAATGATAAATAAATTCGCAAAGTGAATATTATCCTCTCCCTTGCTAATACATTCAAAATATTAGTAATATAATAAAAGAACTTATACCTTAGTAATTTCTTTCTGAGCACTAGGCTCCTTCCATATCAAGATTTACATAATCATATATAAAATTCATTTTAATACAACACATAACTGATTAGTTAACTTGTTCCGCTATGATAAATACTGTGGGAAAAATAATTCTCTTCCTGGCCAATGAGAACTTGTTTCCACAACTAGATCGAGTCATTTTCACATGTAGATAGTTCTCTCGCATAGACCATACCAAGTCAAGTCTCCAATTCCATTGGCCAACTAGCTCAAGAATTCCAATGACCACACAAGGTCCAATACATGATTACTCTTGGTAGAATCTTGGTTATTCCTATGACAACGTCCATTCTATGAGTACTTTTGGGCCTCCTCCAACAATCTCCAAATCAACAACGTTTCCTTAGGATTTTTCCCCTCTTACCATCTTGGCCAACTATTTTCCCTTATTGATTTCATCTTATCTCTAGGGAGATGAAATCTGGGTAGGAAAGCCCCATCAACCCCTCTGTGCATGAAACCACCATCAACCTAAGCCCTCTTGTCCTTTCATAATTGTCCAAATCTATCTGGTATGTGAAATTATCGTTTGGCACTCTTTCCCATAGTAATTTACATTATAAACCATATGCACAATATCATTAAAGTAAAATACGAATTTATCTACATCATGCATTTATACAACATGAGTCCACAATATCTCGATCCATATGAAACATAACTGAAATGCAGGTGATATACATTTTCATTTTCCAAATAACACATTCATGCATATCATAACATTATACTTTCTCATTTACAGTTGCGATTCGCCTTGAAATGTTTTAACTTCAGAACATTTCTTGTTGCCATAATGATACAACACCTTAATCCCATCATGAACATTACTCATAAATATCCATTGTTTAACAAGTATTCATGTTCCCATTCATTTTAGTCATATACATACAATATTGTCGTACATAAAAGCATATGTAAATATTCATTAATGTGTAAATGTGAATAATATTTAGGGTAATAATCCAAGCATTTCCACTTTCCCGCAGTGTATTGTTACGAACATATCAACACATGAAGTAACTACCACAATCTCTTGTTTACAACTTGAAATAAGTTTTAATCAAAACCAATTCATGAATATAAGTTTTATTAGTCATTCATATAAAAATAACGAGTCAATACTACCAACCATATTAAATTTGACCGTGCAAGGACTTAATCATCATTTAGCTATTACGTTCAAGACTTATTGCTTGATTTGTTGCTTACTTTTAACATCTAAAGGGGTTCTTTTCAATGCCTTTAAAAACATTCTTTTGTCCTTCTTCAAGGACATTCCCCACATTTTACATTCATGCACTTTTTTTTATAGACAATCACTATAATATGCATTCATCTTTTATAAATAGTGCATCCTAACTTTATTTATGCATTAAATGTATCATTCATTTGGTCATATATAAAAAGGTTTGTAGTCAATTCTCAGCTTCACTAGTGAGTGCTCAGTACTTTTCATAGGTGAAACAAATATTTTATTGTCTTTTATCCTCATCAAGGTCGAAATGTCATGAACAAAGTTTTGGAACAAACTAATTTCCTTCTACTCTTCAATGTATTTATATAAACATGCACCATGCATCTAAGGTAAAAGTTAGTCTATTGTGTATATCGATATGTAATTTTTTTACAATCATACCTCAATTGTTTCCCACAAATATCCTACGTGGAATTATTTTATTCTTACCAATTCCCGAAAGGCGTTAGTGCTACAACCTTTATCTCTGATGCCACTTGTAACATTCCCTGATAACCTCGCATGAAAATGTATGGAGTTAGAAATATTGTACACAATTTACCCATAGGTAACAATCCAAATTACTATGCCATATTCCTCATTAACCATTAGATAGAATCTTCATCATTACATAGAGTAACTTTAGTAAGGGAATAGTAAGATACACAACCTTTAACATCACTATTTTAGCATATTAACATAAACTTTCTGATGTATCGTTGCATCAATTCCACGATTATTTTAACTTAGCTAGTTATTCATATTCTTAATAATATAAACATAAAATCATGAAAGGTAATCACCATTATAAAATTCACACAATTGGAAAGCACATTATTAGACACCGATATACCTAGGAAACCTCGTAGAATGGAAACTAACATATGTTTAATTTTATTATTAAACTCTCGTGAGGATGTTCACCCCTCACTGAATTGTTATAAGGGAGTCCATCCATTGACCATTTTAATAAAAATTTACAAAGAGTATCGTCTTAAAAACAACATAAATTGTTATAAGTTATTACAATGAGCATAGCATCATTTAGCCACAAACCCTTGAGCATTGTGTGTTTAGGGCCTGATTCTCGCCATCAGAGGATTATCCTTCATAATACATTCCTTCAATCTGCACATTTCGTTAGGTCCTTATAATACTATTGTATCCCCCTTATTGTTAATGTTGTGCCCATGTAGTACCCATATTATTATTGTTTTGCCCGATGGAAACCCATTATTGTTATGGTTGTGCCCTTACATTATTATTTTTATATATGCTCGGATTATATTGTGACCCCTTAGACTCCTATATATACAAAGGAGGTATTTTTCTTTTATCATACAAGAAGTGTTCATTTATGTAATGTAAAGGAGGTTTCCCCATCGAAGAGGATATTTTTTAAGTCCTTTATCTATTTATTTGTGAGTCGGTTGCATAACATATACTACTAAATTATTTCCTGACATAACGGTAACTTAATCTATCTTTATATGTTAGCCTTTTCCTGCAACTACTATTGTGAATTATATTTGATAGCGTGATTAAATCAAACATTAATCAAACTAATTCATAAATCAATACTCATGGTTCTTCACCGTCTATTCATGTACATTCATGAAATGAAAACAAAATATCGTGACAAACCTACTTTAACAACATTTTATATGCATTAGTTATAAGCATATAATTATCAGTTCATTATAAATAAATACCACATTAACTAATTTTCGCCTCGCATAAGCGCATATTATTGCAATAAAAATCACTACAACTGTTGAAACATTCCTTTAAATGAAACTAACACATTAGTTATGATATTCGTGCATGTGAATAACATAAATTTTATCTAAAGAACTATCCCTTCAACTCTTACTTTCAGTTTATCCAAATATGTAAAGAAATCTAACATAACAAATGTTGCTCCTATGTATGTAAATGCATATACTTTCCAAAAAAATATCCCAACCGATTGCTTAAGCCAATAGAGAATGCACACACATGCTTCCCTTTCGAGGAAATATAGCATAATAGGGCATGCAAAAACATGTATTCCTTTCCATGAAACTAATGCAATCAACCATACAAATACATGTCTTCCTTTCCAAATATTATACTGACATTACACACACACATATATATTCCAAGGAAGCCAACACATTACTATGGCTTTTTTGCATGTAATTCTTCCTTCCCAAATAAAAATTTGCAATGTAGGCTAACATCACATGCTATTATTTCCCGCATGAAAATTGATATTCTTTCCAAATGAATGTTAATACAAAAGTATACATATTATTCCAAAAGAAACTAAGATAATAGTTATGATAGCATAAAAGTAATCACATATGATTTTTCCAAAAAATTAACATAGCTCAATAGTTCCTCTGTCCATGAGAATAACATATCTCTATAAGACAATGACTATTATTTATGCATGCACGACCTTATCATAATAACCTCTCTTTAATGTGTGCAACACATATTCCCTTCTCTAGAATTCTACTGTCATTAGCTATTATTTTCATGTAAACAAATACATACTTATTTTTCAAAAGGAACATAATATTACATTGTTTTTCTATGTTTCTACATGAAAGTTTCTCATGATTTCCTTCAAGAAATTACCATAGATAAATCTTTTATGACTAAAAATCATACAACAATAATAAGGTTAAATTAACCTTTTATGCACCTAAATCAAGAAATTAACACAATTCAACTAGGTAGGCAATTTTTCAAGAGATTATTCTTTTCAAGAAAATTAACATAATAAATTTCTCTACCTACCTCAAAAAACATATTTTCTGTACCACAATGACCACTCTTTTGTGCATGCAACACGTGTTTTTTTTCTAACACAAACACCCTTACTTCAATGCAAATAATATTTTCAAGAAAGATGCATGCATTCTTGTTATTATATGAACAAGATTCATATGTATTTTTAAGAAAACAATCTTTATTTTTCATAAATTCACACACAAAAATCCTATGCATGTCTTTCCACACTGAAATCCTTGCAGTATTTAAATAAACAACATGGGTGCTATATGCATATAGATTCATGAAAACTCTTAGAAGAAAATTAATCTAGTTAAATTTTCTCTTTTCCAAGAATCTCATAATAGGTATTTCACTTCAAAATTTAATACAATGATCCATGCAACTAATATTTTTTTTCAAGGATTAACATAGAAATTTATTTAAACAATTCCAATATAATGGATATTATTACCATGCACATTTTATTTTTAATGTTTGTTTTCTTTCCAAGAAAACAACATACCTAAATTGTCAATAAATTATTATGATTTATTTATCTTTTACCATGGTAAGTTCACGCGTATTCTTTCTGAAAAGTAGTATTACTTCTTAAATCTTTTTCTATCCATAGTCATGTGCTTTCTCTTTTCAACTGAAACAACATCCCTACAATATATTTTTTAAATAAACCAACATGGTTTCTTTATTTTTAATATGTAAAGTTCTCAAACATGTTTTTAGAATATTATTTCTTAGAATCCATGAGGAACCTTACAATGAACTAACTAATTCTTCTACCCAAAAAGCCCTCCAACTTTCAAGAGTCTAAAGCAATATTTCCAATTAATAAAATAACATATCATTCCTTGCACAAAAAACATGTAATTTATTTCCAAATAAAGTCATGGTTAACCATGAGTTCCCATGTGCATATCTCATTTTCATGAATACCTTTTGTTGAAGCCAAAACATTCCTCACCAAATTTGATGAAAGTCATTTTTCCAATTTACGAATGAATTTAAAGAACCCATAAAACTTTATATATCTCAATGACTTATCATTTTCTGTTAGGCCCCTATACTACTAGTGTAACCCCTTATTGTTATTAGTAAAACCCCCTTATTATATTGATGTACCCATGTAGCGCTCATATTGTTACTATTGTGCCCCATAGAAGCCCACTATTGTTATTATTGTGCCCTTACATTATTATTGTTATGTCGGTTCTAATTATTTTATGACCCCTTAGACTCCTATATATAGAAAGGAGGTCTTTTCATTTGTATCATCCAAGAATTTTTCATTTGTGTAATGTAAAGGAGGTTGTCCCCTCGAAGAGGCTGAATTCTAAGGCGTTCGTCTCTCTTTTCTATCTTTTTGTGAGCTGGTTTCATAACATTTGGTATGAGAGCTTTTGATTCTAGGGTTTCGCTACTCCAAATAGGTCATCGTGGAATTTTCGCTATAACTTTTTTCTGTGACGTTTCAGATGCTAAAACAAAACCCATTTGAGATGAAATCACATTGAACCTTGGGTCTGAATTTCCGAGCTTTTCACACTATATTTGCTGAGATATGATCTAAGGAATTTGGTCTTTTTGCAAACTCCTGAATTAAATTCCAAACAAGTGACCCTGGGAAAATCGTCATAACTTTCTCTCTAAGCATTGGATTGAAATATCATAGGAAGGTACAGAAAAAGGATGGATTGTAGTTTCTCATATATATTTTTTAGAGCCAAAAGTTGAAACAGTGACTCGTGGCACGTCGTACAAGTTCTCTCTAATGAATTAGTCTATAATCAAGTCACTGTGGGAGATTTCGCGTAACTCTTCCTTGGAGAATCCAATTTGGATTAGGCTGGTGGCATTGGAAAGGGGACACAAAGGGCTACTAGAGATCGCAATTTTGGAACTTAAAGATCCAAAAGTACAGAGTTGCAGTCATTTCAAGATCAAACTCCTAAAATCAAGAAAAAGCAAGATGAGGAAGTTTGGATGGCCAAGGATCCGTAAATTGAACTCCAGATGGAGCCAATATTTGATCTACATGGTGTACCACTATTTACAAAGATATGTATTGCATCTTCATAATTTAGAACCAGAATCATATTTATGGTATGAAAGGGCTTTTTTTCTCTTAAATAACTTGTTATGGGTCATTTTCATGGAGGAAATGTGCACATTATGAGGATACAGAGAAACACTCTTAGAGCAAACCACACAATTGGAAAAGAGTAAAAGGGCTTTGTGACATAGTGGAAAGAAAAATTATGGAAACCAGGAATCATACCCCTCACAACTATAAAGATGGAAGTGTTGTTTCTCCTAGCCTTCCACAACCTACAAGGGTTACACCACAACAATTGGAAGAAAAAAGAGAAAAAGGGCTTTGTTACATTGTGATAGCAAATGCACTAAAGGTCATAAGTGTGTTGAGAAGAAATTATTTTACATAGAGTATGAAGAGGAGGAAGAAAAGGATCAAGAAACATCAAAAGAAG
>APFE030940048.1:7365-20924 GCA_000404065.3 Pinus taeda
ACTTGCGCCAAAAATAGCCTGCGGGCCCACTTAGTGAAGGCGACTCTTTTCACTAAGCTCCATCATCTTGTTGCATTCTCAACAAGCATTTCTTGTTGCACACTTTTCAACAAGAATCAGATGCATGTTTCGACACTAAGTCAGAACCCGACAAGGGGAATGACAAAGGGAAACAAATCATTAATCCAGAGTCCAGTTCCACTGTTGCCACCGCCAAGGTCCAAAAGAATGAGCCCGAAGATCCAGAGGAGGGGGAGCTTCTTTTCCACTCACAGATGTGGATGAAGGGTTCGCCACTATAATTCATTGTCGATAATGGCAGCCAAAAGAAGCTCATTTCAGTAGAGGTCATGAAGTGATTGGGCCTATCGACTACATCACACCCACAGCTGTACAGTATCGGGTGGCTTCACCAAGGATGAGATCTCTGAGTCCGCTAGTAGTGTCGCCTTCCCTACAGCATCAAGCCCTTCACAGATGAGGTGTTGTGTGATGTTGAATCCCTTGATGTTTTTGATGTACTATTAGGCCAACCATACTTATGGAGGCGACATGTTGTGTATGAGTCAAGGCCTCGCGTTGTTATTATTTCTTTGTGTAATACATTATATAGGATACCGTAGGTAGCCCCACTTATTGCCACTTCTTTGATCTCTGCTAAGAAACGCAGTAACATCATCTCCCAGACTAGGAAATTTATTTTCTGTGTGGTTCACCCTCAAAGTAAGGGGAAGATCGTAGCCACATCCATGGCCCCCGAGAAGGGTTCCTCCACGCAGCAGAAGCAGGTGGATACGGTCATGAAAGAATACATGGACATCTTCTCCTCAACCACATGGGTACCATTGCACTTTCAGGCCAAGCCTTCATCCGATTTGACTTACGGAGCCCCTCCACCCAACAGGTCAATCTATCGCCACTCCATTGTCGAAAATGCCAAGTACAAGCAACGACATGATCAACATCGGGTGCCACACAAGTTTCAGGTGGGTAACGAATTTTGGTTGCATCTGCAGAAAGAATGCCTTACGAGAGCCCATTAGAAGCTGAGACCATTCCAACATGGTCCTTACACCATTACCAAGGTTGTGGGAAACAATGCTTTGGAGCACAACATTCCTCCATTCCTTCGCTTGCACCAAGTGTTCAATGTGGACCGCCCTCGACCATGCTTCCCACCATTACTGGACACATCAGAGGTTGCAGAGTAGCTCACCAGGGACTGAGTTCAGCAGAAGTTTCCTCATCTCATGGAGGGACTTAATGCAATGGGGACCATTGCTTCCTAAGGGGGGAGGAATGATCCAGGTGGATGTTGGTGGCCACCCTCAAACCAATATTTTAGTTTGGAAGCTATCCCTACCAAAGCAGAGATGTCACTCTCTATGGTCACAGCCAAGGATTTGACTGGTGCAAGAATGGATTTTAGGCTAGATAGTTCACCTCAATTTGGGGTATTTGATATTAGGGTTGTTGTTGGATGATGGTCTAGGCCTAGGGGGCTAGGTTGGGGTTTCCAAAAGATGAATTTACAGAGATATAATGGGGCAAGGTAGGCATGCTCTATTAACATCCTTGATTTTTCATAGTTGATAGGGTAGCAAAGTAAGGTTTCAAAATGAGCATGAGTTCATGAATTCATTTTTATCAGAGGAAAACGTAATAAAAATATTAGAGTTTCAACAAAACAGAGCATAAACATATGAATTTTGTTTAATACTTATGAAACAATCACAAGAAAGAATTATGATGGAAGTAGAGAAAACAATACAATCAAACTGGTGATAACAGAAGAAAAAACATTGCTAATGAACATACCACAAGAATCCAACTATAATAGTTGCAACTCCTATATATTACTCCTGCAAATAGTCACAAGTACACTAGCTCCACAAAGCTTTGCTAAATAGCATCCAACCCTTTCACTGACTTAGATTTGGCTTGATATAGACCAAAAACCTCTTTCCCCTCTCTTAGGGATCGAATCCAACATGATAGGAACTATTTACATAAGAATCTCTAACCAAACCTAAATATAGGAAAGTAAAAAACAAACCCTCATTATAGAGAAATTGATTCATTTTGACTTTTACAACATTAATGAGTGTGAATCTGACTCAACTTGACCTCCAGTAGCATATTTACATTCAATTACATCATATTAACTCAAAAAAATGACAAATTACATCCTCAAGATCTGAATTTAACTGATGAATTTTGAAAATTTGATCTCCAGGGAAAACCGCAGTGAAATTGGAGAAAAGGTTAGCGCCTCGAGGGAAAAGTGAAACACTGACTTTGAGGATAGATTTGACTGCCTTCCCGAGCTCCAAATCTAGATCTGAAGGTACCACTAGAAATATTAGGATGTCTAGTTTTCCATAGACTCCTCAAGGAAGCCAAATTTCCTCTCCAAAGTTGTGAAAAACTCATTCTCCCAAGGTTACTATAAAAGCGCAGCACCATGGTGCAAAAAGTGGTAGAAAGTGGTTTTTTGGCATGTTTTTGGCTCTTTTATCACAAATTGAAAGTTGACATGGCACCTAAGTGGAATAGCTGATATCTGCAGGTAATAAGCTACCCAGGAATGCAAATTTTTTGTCATTTGGAGGCCCAAGGGAAAATCCTTTTGGTTGTTTGATATTTCCTATTACAGCCAAAAAGTCACAAAACTTCAAAAAAAAATCCTCAAAAATGGTGCAGACTTGCCCCTTTGAGTTGGAGAATGATGTGCTAGACAATGAGAGACACCTCAGCCAACATGTAAAGTTTATCCTTCTTCCTTTGCTCAATTAGGTTTTCCTCAATTCCCTTTTCAAGTCTTGATTTGATTGATCAAGTGTCGAGTGTAGTAATGCCTTGCCATTTTCCTGTGTAGGTTGGTGGACATATTTTCCCTTTTTAGAAGCATCTCCAAATAATCATTGACCTTCTCAAGCCAATAGTCCTTATTTTCTTCAAGGTCTGCTTCAAATGCTTTAACAAGGTCTTGCTGACCTAATGGAGGAGATGACTCACTCCCCTGCCCTTCTTGTTTCTATAAAACTCTAGTCTTTGGCCCTCTAAGCTTGATCTGAACCTTATTTCCTTCAACCTATTCCACATCTACCACTGCCTTTCCTTTGTCATGCTCTGCCACCACATCAGTTTTAGGTTTGTTGAGCAAGAGATTTTTTTACCTTTAGCTACCTGTTTTCCTGTTGTAGGAATGCGATCATATAGTTGGCCTTTGCCAAGTCATCCTTTAGCCATCTGATTTATGCCTCTTTCTCCTTGATGATTTTCTCATGTGACTTATCGTCCTCATGCATTTCTAGATCTGCCATATAGGTGTCAAAATCTACCTGCTCTTCCTCTTGTAAAGGTGCGTCATGGTGATATGTTGATGTCTCTTTCTCAACTGAAGTAGGCTTGGCCCTTTCAACATTTCTTGTAGAAAACACAAGCCTCTTTCCTTTGGCATATGTTTTAGTCACCTCGACCATAGATATTCTTGTTACAGGTCTACTTGTAGAACCCACTTCTTGTAGTCTTGGTGATGCCAAAGGTGTAGACTGACAGCTAGACTGAGTTGGAGTAGGCAAAAGAGAGGTTGACTACATGAATGCCTCACAAGACAGCTTGACCTGTGTAAGATGATGGCAAACAATGATTTTCACCAAGCCATTATGGAACAAACTTGCTTGATGATCTTTACCTTTGTTATGTACCTTTTATGCCATTTTGACCAAGCTTTTGTAGAGGTAGTGAGGTAGGTTAAGAGGTTTAACACCTGTGAAATGCATTAGTAATCTAACATGGCACTGATATATCCTTGAAAACCTACGGTCACAAGTGAATTATTTCATGATCATTTAATGATAATTTTCATGAGAGGGGGCATACTTGTCAAGCAACTTTCTGAAAGGAAAAATATGTTTCGGGGTAGCTTTGTATGTAGGTTTCAAGAACATTTTGTAATTTTCAAAGTCTAGATCTATCCCCTTAAACCAAACCTCTCCATGATTTGGGAGCCCAATGGTTGTGGCAATGGCCTCTGTTGAAATGGTAAAATTTACCCCTACAATAGTTGCATTAACCGTCCTTAGATTGGCGGAAAAGGTGTTTGTTAACTTTTAATTAAAACCTTACTCTTCAATCTTTTAGCAGAAAACAAGGCAACCTGCATCTTCGAATGATTTCTTAAGGAAGGGTGAAGCCATGATGTCTTGCACTATAGTGGGTTCATATATGATTATCTGGCCTCCCTTATGCTTCTTCTGATCAATGTTTTAGGTTTATGGATCCATTGCAAACCCTAGCTCACTAAGAATAGGAATTAGGGTTTTATGCTAGGAAAACAGGTGATTTTGGGGAATTTTTAGGAATTGAGGGAGATGAAGGGGTTTGGGAGCTTCTAAATTCTTGGGAAAATTTAAGGGGGTAGGAATAGATGTTAGGGAGTGTAGGGAAGTGAAATTTTAGGGGATGTGTGAGGGGAAAGGGTGAAAAAGTGGAAAACACAACCCTAACCTAGGAAAGTGTAGTTTAGGCTAGGGTTTGTGATGAATTGAAGGAGATGAGGGAAATTAGTGAAAGTAGGTGTCAAGGAAGGTGAATGAAGGTGATGGAAGGTGGTTTGAGCCTCAAATTAGAGTTTTCTTAGAACAAATGGATCAAAAACACTCAAGCAAGAAAAAATACAGCAAAGCCTAGGAGAGGTGAATTCTGAGCTTTCAAAAGGAAAACTGAAGCAAATGGAAGGTGGAGGAGGGGCATGAGAACCTCACTTAATTGTATTTCAAGAGTTGACATTATTGGTTACTGAAGAAATCCCTTGAAAACGAAGATTTGGCACCTTGGAGGAAAAGCGCAGCACTTGGAAGAAAAGTGCGACGCTATTGGAGAAAAACACAACACAACAGTGGAAAAGTGCAACACAATAGTAATTTGGCACTTTTTGGGAAAAAAATTCTCTTTCAGGAGGTGAGGATTAATTTTAGTGATGGATTGAAGTCTTGAGAGGATGAAATGAATGAATGTTTTGCTCTTTTCATCTTTAATAGGCAAGGAGGTCGATTTTCTCTTGGGTGGTAATGTGGGCCCACCTTGTCTGTTACATAATGATATGAACTTGCTTTTGTACTGCAGCCTTCAACTTCATCATGCAATATTACATCTTAATGAGTACCAAAATATGTTGTAGAGAATCATTATTATAGAGTACTTTCCCTACTTACCACTGCCACAATGATGACCTAGATGATGTCATGATTTTTTTTTACCATTTCGATGATTTGACCATAATGATGCCATCTAATGGAGAATGAAGCTGATGATTTGAACCTTTGTGCATTGCAGTATGAGTGACCATGATATGATGACTGAGGTGATGATCAAGACACTTAATTGATGACTCATTAGAATGAATGATGGCATGACCAAGATGGCATTTTGACCATGGAATGGAGGGAGTAGTAATCTACCTAGACAGACTAACTAGTGAAGAATTTTTATTTGAAAACCTATTGAAACCATAAAAAGTTTACCTAGGAATAGGGAAAATTTTAGGGGCTAATATTCGCAGGTGGGCTAATTTTCCATTTTTTTCCAAAAAATAGATTCGCCAATTTCCATCTTTTCTAAAAATGATTCGCCCGCATTTTATAGTATAAAAATATTTTGCCTTAAAAGTCGCAAAAAATTTATATAGACTAATATAAAATCATCATAAATTTAAATATTTTCATAAAAATATTTCTAAACATTTTACAATTTCATATTAGGGACTAGTAAGATTCGCCAAGGTTTCTAAACTTTAAGATCAACATCCATCCTTAAAATTTTCCTTACCTATGACCCTATCAAAAATATTGAAAGAGTACATTTGATCACTAGTGACTGACAGGACTGACAGACACTAACATAGTGAATGCTAAAACTAGGGATGTTTTCAATCTAAGGGATATTTATAGTTGAACTCTTAATATAATAATCTTCTTTTAATCTTGGGGAACAATGATATAACCTTTAAGATTAAGGTAGTTAGATGTTAGCATTAATATCCAAGGATAATAGGAAAATTATGTGACTTCCATGTCAACCACTATAAAATTACATTTAGTGCAAATTTCAAGATGTCCACACTTGACCATAGTAAGATCTTTTGTTTGTCCAATAGCTATCATAAGAATGATTCTATTATCTTTTTCCCATTATTTAGTAGTTAATAATGGCTCACATGTCTTAAAATCATGTGCATCATCACATACATTATACCATTGATAGGGGCATAAATATTTTAGGTTGCAAAGGATTAGACATTATCAACGTTTGCAAGGAAGAAATGTAAAAGGCCAGGGATCAATTGCCAACATATGCTACAATAAAATATTTCATTACTCTTGTTTTGAATGAGGTGCAACATGCTTGACATGTCAATTCTTTTATTATAAAAAATGCAAAGTGTTTCTAAGGTTTTGTTTTTCAAATTCAAGGCAATTTTGTAAGGTAGATTCTAAGTTATCTACATGATTATTTTCTTCTATATGCCTTCTAAGAAGAGGGAGAATGTTGTAATAATTTACCATATTCATGGACCAAAGCTACCTATTTAGTTGGGTGAATAACCTCAAGGACCTTATTAAATAATCTTAAAAATGTAAGGTTGAAGGCATTAATGGTTTCACCATTTTTTAAATATAGGTTGTTATAATTTTTCATGTGTTTAATAGGGTTTTCCATGCTTCTAAATGTACATTTAAACTAATAAGCCAACTCAACATGTGTAGAAAATATCTTACTATGGAGGTCAAAATTATTCAGTGGACTGGCCTTTAAAGGAATTCACAAAGGCTCTCATGCACGTGTCATTAACATGAGTTACAATATTATTAGATGAATTTGAAAATTTAGCCAAGTGATCATTTGTGGTGGTAACACCATCTCTTCAAAATTTGGGTCAATGGTCATTATATTTACGAAAGGGAGAAGTAGTAGGTACAATATTCAAAGGAGAAGATACATGCAATTGAATGTCATCAAAATCCACCTCATACTAAATTATGTTGATCTTGTTAATTACTATTTGAAGATTGTTAGACATCAATATAAGATTAAATTGGTTAAACATGCTACCTATAACAATAGAAGTTGATGAAAAATCCTTAGTGCACTCGGAATTTGACTCATTGTGTAATGTAGAAGTCATGATTACTATCAAATTGGGTATAAATGTTTCTGATTTTGTATCTAAATTAGGAGTATCCACCCTCAGTAATGGGCTCAACCTCGATAGACTCACCTCGAATTCACTAAGATTACTTCAAGGAAATGACCATAAACCAAAATCATGTAATATCGTAAAAAAATTAAGAATCATTGAGATATTCTTTTCCCAATATGGTTGTCATTTATGTTTATGTTCAAAATAGGAATTCAAATACCGATATGCAAAACATTGTTGTAAAGTTGGTCTAGAGGAAAAGAGGAAAGACATCCATGTTGCTTTAAGGTATAAAACCAATCCTTTATAATAAAATTGATTTGTTAAAATGTTAATGGATCTCTTTCACCTTTAGATACCAAGCATCCTTGGCTTTTGCATGATAATTTTTAATGTAAACCTTACATTAGTAATAAATGTAATATTAAATACAAATTAAGTTTGTTATATGAGTTAAAAAGTAACAATTGTTAAGATAACGAAGTGTTGAAATTAAATGAAGTATTAAAACAAACATGAATGAAAAGAAATATATCTATAAAATCTAAATAAAATTTGTCTAAGACCAATTTCATAGAAAATAACAAAGTATAAAACTTGAAATAAAACAAGCCTTTTAAGGAAAAAGCAAGAAAAATTGAATGGTTATATAAAATAAAAAATCAAAAATAATAAATAATCATCATTGTAATATAGTTTTTTAAATAGTGAGATTGTAATAACCCAAAGATGGGGCATGATAATTGGTTAAGCTCTCAAAAAGTGTGATGCTTCTAACAACATATGCCATTTGTAACAACAATTAAACCAAATGAGTGAAACCTCATATGATGAAGGATCTTTAGGAAATCAACAGTCAAATTGTTTGAAATAAATTTGCATATATGATTGTTTTCAACCTCAAATAAAAATGTATAACCATGTATATGTTGAATTTCCACGACCTTGGGTCTAGGTTAGAGTCTTAAAATCACTAACGCTACCAAACAAAGAATCTCAACCATAAACTACTTTTCATAGCGAAATAAAATAGCAGTAAATCACACATGCACAAAATATAGATAGCTTTTTAATTTTTCAACCCAACTTTGTTATATTAATCCAACTGATATAATGTAACATTCTAGGGATCTCGTACCAGGGATAATGGCCCTCATACATCCACTAGTACAAGATACAAAAATGGGACTTGGTGTTAGTCCATCAACAACCAATCTACCCTCAACAAGATACTTTGACCATCTGGCTATAGCGCGCTCTCTCAACTCTTAGTCGTACCATGTACCTACCTGGTCCTTCAACTTCCGATCTACAACTCCTACCTCTATCAATGCTCTAAGTCCATCTAGCCACTGAATCACAACTATCCAATATGCTCTCTAGTTGTGCCTTCATCCATCAAGGCCACAACACATCGAGACTCATGTCGATTTGTTCACAACCCCACTTGTGAACAACTCTCAACTACCCACTGCTTCTCCTCAGCTACTCAAGGACTTTAGCCATATACTCTATTTTAGAATGTTGAATATGACCATTTCTAATTTTATAAATAACAAGGCACAATCTTTTTTCTAAAAATGTAATTCATTGTGATACCAAAATCACATGAGTATGGGGATTCAATGCCATCTCTATTGGTACTTATTTCCTTTTTTTTAATGTTCTAAGAAGGGAAGCAATCTCCATGAGAAAGGATGAGGCGCATGTGCATTTTAGATTAGATTGGATTGAAATTAGAATTACAAGTGGAGGATGTATAAACGCCAATTTATGTTGTTTCTTTCTTTGTATCCTTTTAAATTACCAATGTGCAGATTCCCTTCAAAAGTTTGACATTGAAGGTTAAATAAATAATTTTATTTTCAAGTTATCATAGAGTTTTTTGATTGCCTTTGAGCCAAATAAAGAACTATTATCAACGCTAGAAAGTGCTCTTGTAAACATAAGACTAGTGATCAAATGAATTTCTATAGAATTTCAATTTCAATCTTTTTTTTGCATTTAATAATAACTAAAAGGAAATAATCATTTAAGAATTAAGACATTATTTAGCTACTCCCACAAAGTTGCATGAACAATTATGCATGGAAAATTGTAACTCAAAACATTTATTGTCACACATTCTAGTGATACATTCCTAGGTGTCACTTTCCAGCAGTTTATCATTTTTCCTAATTTTCTTTTTCTGGTAATTAGGATAGCTACACTTTGATCTTACGCATATTGTGTGTGCATATTCACGGGCCTCTATTGACATTAAAATTAATGGAAATTTTCGTATATAATTTGCTCAATAGTAGACAACCTTGTTTAAATACAAAGTATCTCCATTATGAGTAGGAATTTGAATCCATTCAAGAATACCATCCACAGCCTTAGATACAACCTTGATTTCCACTATTGGTGAGGAAAAAACAAATTGCTTCCTATCTTGACATTTCATCTCCATGATTGTAATCAATGTAACAATTAAGTTCATATAACCATTATCATCAAATGATGCATCAATCTACATATGTATGCTATAGGCACTAAAACCAATGCAACAATGACAAAATTGTAGATAAGGAAAAATGACAGGTGATTGGTAAAATAGAGAAGTGAGGAAAATAGCTCCATTGAAAAGAAATCACAACATCATCCATATTATCATCATTAAACATGACCATCCTTACTTTATGAAAAAATAACTCTATGCAACCATAATATAAGTCATTACGAGTATAGTCACAACTAATATAACTTCAAATCTTTAAGCTACCACATCATCCAAATGTAGCACATTTTTTTTGCAAAGTGTTGTTCATTACTAACATATGCATATGCTACTCTATAGGTCTTGAGACTCATAGATTTTCAACATAATCATTATAATATTGTGTGTGACTATCCTTCAACAAATATAATACAATGATCACCCAATAAATATAAACCTATTATTGCTTCAAACATGGTATATCAAATCTAGACATCATGCATACCAAATCGCACTATGATTATGTTCGTGATAACTTTATACGGGACTTATGCACGCAATCAAGAGATATCATTAATATACCTAATTTCAAATAGTGGTGTGTATATAACCATCAACTGAGTGCAAGGAAGACATTACACTTTACTCCATATTATGTAAAACCTAATAACATGTGAGGTTACTTTTATTTCAACATTCACTTATAACATTTATTTATGGATTACATGCATGCATAACCATAGATATAATCAAGTACATAAACTTTAATCAGAATCCAAGAAAATGCATCAACATAAGAATAAACATAAAAATACAAAGAAAACATCTAAGGTAAGGTAACAATATCAAATACTTCTTTCGGAAGGAATCACTCCAAAATTCGTGCTTGCTATAATATATTATTCAACATCTAACATATCTCAATACAATGATACTTATATGTATATACTTTGTCATGAGTATACTATAGGGTATATACCCATTGCACCTTATTATTATAATATTTTCTCTAACTACATAACAATCCTATTTATTACCCACCAACTACTAAGTGGGCCTATTTCATAATTATGACCACATTACATTAATTATCCCCCTTGGGTACCTCCTTAAATGCATCACATTCTATCACTTTTCACATGTTTCATTTTCAAAACATGTGCAGACACAATATAATATGATCTACTAGGCAATGTAGTCAATGGTACGAACTATATACGTCCATCCATCCCAGTGAAATGTGGACATGGGGACCTAATGCTTCTTCCCTGACTCAATTTTAATTCTATTTTCTTCCTCAATTCCATGTTGTCATTGCAATACTTTGATATCTCCATGTATTTCTTTCAATCCTCCATGTACATCTATATTAGGTACATTTTTTATTACATGTTGGTTGATAGTAAGGTTTTTTATGCTCGCGACCTTGCCTTGATGAGTTTTGTTTCTTAGGATGGTCTGGTTGCAATATATAACAACTTTAGCTAGTAATTTTCCTTTCTTTGACTCTTTTACTTGTGGTTCCTTTAAGAAATTCAACTTCGTAAATTATTCTTAATTTTTAGCCTCTCCTAGGGCTTTCCTTCAAATACTTTTGTAGACTACTCTTCTAACTCAATGTTGGAATCTCTAGTTGATGTCACTAATGGTACCACAGTTAATTTATATTTAATCTTTGCTTCATGTGGAAACAAAAAGATTTTTTACATAAATATTACTTATTAATGTGATTGGATGTGTTATTTTTCTTCAAAATACCATTATGCCTACTAACCCCTAAATCTTTATGAATGATACATGAAAAATTGCAATATGTTAAAGATGAGCCCATTACTTAGGCAACTAAGGATGTCCTCATCACTATTTAAGGCCTCCACTTAAGTTTTACTACCCAAGGATAATGTTAATGAGGAGAGATTGTAAAATACTAATATATATATTATATTTATTATATATAATATTTATATATATATCTATTATTATAAAGAAGACTCATAATGGCATAAAAGTTGTGGCATAATTACAAATTAGTACCCTGGCATTATAAGAGCATTAATGACCACCCAATTCCACTATTCTGCATCTCCTCTTCAAACCTTGTGAGATTTCTACAAAAATATTTTAGAGGTAAATAGACTGTCTTTCCATTAAATTGCAGTCATAATTGGAGAAAGAAAACTTTCCCTCAAATTGTTTGCTTTGTTTTGTTTGAGAATGAGGAGGGTCGACCTTGATTTCCTGATTTCTGAGAATACTAATCATCATCATGTGTCGTCGGGGGTGTGGATGGTACTGGTGGTGCTCTCGGCGCTGATTATGGTGTCCATGGTTCTTCTATCCTGCACGAATGATGGAGACAACAAGAAAAAGAAACCTCAGCGCTCGGGTGGGGATGATGGCAAACGCGGAGGCGGCTGCGGAACAGGCAGCAGCGGTGGCTGCAGAGGCGGTTCTTGAAGGATGGCATATCATAAATTGGTATTAAATCACAAATTACTTTGCTGGGATTTACGGTTTGCTGTTACTCTTATGTGATACTACGGCTATTAATGTTCAGAGTCGTCCAGTAGTTGGAACCAATCTCTTAATGTACGATCAACCATATTTCTTCAAGGGAAGATGTTAGGATTTCATATTAATGTTTAAACACCGGCTGTTATTGTAATACCGAAATGAGGGTGCCTACAGAGCAGCAAGGCCTTCAGCCCTTTGGAAACTGACTGCTCATTTTTCGTTGTTTCACACATATATACTATGTTTGTAGAGTTTGTTCCTAATCAATTATGTGTAATAGCGTAAAATTTTATGCATCAGAAACAACTACATATGATAGATGTAACTGAGTTTGAAAATCATATGAATCAGATTATGAATTACAGTTAAGAAACACATACATATGACATGATAGATGTGACAGCTTTTGAAAATCATACGTTGAATCAGATTATGGATGACAACTGGTGAAATCTAGGCAAGTATTTTGGGTCACTGGTTAGGTATAATGGGCTTGGTTTTTTTTGGCATGTTAGACCTTCAGCAGATATAGAACGGAGTGAGGAAGACTCCTTACTTGGCTAGCCCTCCCTTAGGCAGCTACCTTAACTCGACCTGAAACAGCTCTAGCTCAAGGGGCAACTCTAACTTCACTAACTCTGTCCTGAACTTAAGAAGCAAAGGGCGAAAGAAGGAATAGAAGAGTAGACAAAGAAGGAAGGGATCGTATCATTCAATTCATCATTATGAGCCAAGTTCACAACAACAAACAAGAAAGAAGTTCCCCATCCATGGCCGAGATAGAAGGAGCAGTCCCCCAAGTTCCCACCGGAATACATTGGATTGAGCCATGTTGTTTACATATGAGCATATTGATCGATACATTTTACTGACAGACTATGAGAGAGATTGATTGAGTTCACCCACCAACTTGGCACGGATATATAACAGACTATTCTGCTGATACTGCTGGCTGGAAGGAAGGTGCAGCCAGGGGATAGGATATGAGTCATCCACCCACCATACGCGAGAGAAGTACTTAACCCCAGACTATTAGAGGAGTTCCCCATCACTGGATACCTGCCACAAAAAAACCACATGGTATGGGGTCAACACTGTAAGTGAGTCACACACCTCCCTTTTAGCTATAGCATAACACACCTCCCTTTTAGCTATGAACATCACACTCATTACGATGAGCTATACCATACACCCATTTCACCATTGATATGCCGAACGATATTGATTATGTTCCCATGTTTCCACCAGACGGGAGAAGATATGTACTTACCCCCAGAGGAGAGAGGGAACCCATCACTGGAGAGGAGAAGGACCCCATCACTGGCTGAGAAGAGAAGAAAGGACCACACGTTACCACCAGAC
>APFE030940055.1:11871-47269 GCA_000404065.3 Pinus taeda
GGCCTTTGTTGCTTCTGGATCCCATGAAAATGCATCTTTCTTCAATAATGTTGTTAGACATGCTGCTATTCTCCCATAATTCATAACAAACTTGCGATAGTACCCTGTCAACCCAAGAAATCCTTGTAGATGCTTTATGGATGTCGGGAGTTTCCATTCCTTAATGGCTTTAATTTTGCTAGGGTCTACCTTAACTCCTTCATGAGATACAATATGACCCAGATATTCCATCTCTTGTACTCCAAAGAAACATTTGGATTTTTTTTCATATAATTGTTTCTCCTCCAATAGTTGTAGCACCCTGTCAACATGTTCAACATGATGCTTCCAAGACTTGTTGTAGATTAGTATATCATCAAAAAATAATAGCACAAATTTTATAAGAAAGGGTTTGAAAATGGAATTCATCATACCTTGAAATGTAGAAGGTGCATTGGTAAGGCCAAAAAGCATGTTCAAAAATTCATAATGAACCTCAGTCTAAATGTTGTTTTTGGAATGTCTTCAGTCTTCATTCTGATATGATGATATCTTGAACAAAGATCCAATTTGGTGAAGTAAATTGATCCATGCAATTCATCCAGTTATTCATCAATGAAATGAGTGGGAAACTTATCTTTAATAGTGAGTTTGTTCAGCTCCCTATAATCCGGACACATGCACCATGATCCATCCTTCTTGTGAACCAATACTACGAGAGTAGAGAAATAACTTTGAGTAGGTTGAATTATACCGGCCTCTAGCATTTCTGCAACCATACGTTCAATTTCACTCTTTTGGGCATAGGGATATCTGTACGGCATGATGTTTGGAGGAACACTTCCTAGAATCAGATGAATAGCATGATAATGATCACGAATAGGTGGGAGACCTTTGGGAGTCTCAAATGCCTTGGAATGATTTTCCAAGACTTTTTGGAGATCTGGAGAAATAAATGATTTCGATGTGGAAACATCTAGCGAAAATAATTGTGCAATTACACCTCTTTGTTCCTTTTTAGAAGCTTTGTCATACCGTTAGAGCTGATTATCTTTCCTGGTTTCCTTGCAATACTCATTAATTCAACTTCCTTTCCTTCCATAGAAAATTTCATGAAAAGTTCTTGAAAATTAAAAGCTATTATACCCAAGGATTGTAGTCATTGGACTCCTAGTACAACATCAACACCTCCCATTGGAATGGAAAGCATTAGGCTATTCAATACATATTCTCCCATGGATAGCTTGATATTATAGCACTTTCCAGAGAAATTTAATGTTCCTCCATTTGCAACCATCACTTGACACTTTGGTGCTGGATATAGGAAGCAATTCAATTCTTTTGCTACCTTACAATGAATAAAATGGTGGGTACTTCCTGAATCAATCAACACTATTACCTTTTTCTTCTTGATTTGTCCTTCTATCTTGATGGTTTGAGGAGTGGTAATTCCCGCCAATGCATTAAAAGATATGGTCAGATTCATTTCTTCTTTATCTAGGCTTTGTTCCTGGAGTATATCCTCTTGTTTTGACCTTTCTTGCTCCTTCTCTTCTTCCTCTTCACAATCTATGTAGAATAATTTCTTCTCAGCACACTTATGACCTTTAGTGTATTTTCTATCACAAATGTAACAAAGCCCTTTGCTCTTTTTTCTTCCAATTTTTGTGGTGTCAACCTTATAGGTTATGGAATACTAGGGGCAATAACACTTCCATCTTTATAGTTGTGAGTGGTATGTTTCCTAGTTACCATAATTTTGCTTTCCATCTTTCTTGCTAACATGAATGCCTTCTATAATGAATCAGGTTCCCAAAGGCAAACATCATGTTGGATATTATCTTTTAAAGTCCCTATGAACACATCAATCCTATTCTCCTCTAGAATATTTTTTACCCTTATGTTCAATTTTTGGAAATCTTCAATGTGCTCCATTATTGAACCCTTTTGTTTGAGACTTATCAATTGGCTAAAAAAGTTGTTGCTTTTTGTATCCTCATAATGTGTTGTCAATTCTTCCGTAAAAATTGCCCAAGTGATAATTTGTTTATGAGAGCAAAGCCATTGATACCATACAAACTGATTTTGTTCCAAATATAAAGTTGCCATACGTACCTTTTGTGTGTTTTGCACATTATTGAGATCGAAAAATTGCTCCATCTGTAATATCGATGTTGCGGGATCCTTGCCATCAAACTTCCTCATATTGATTTTTGGAATATGGTGGGTCTTCGATCCAACATTAGAGTCTATGAAATCATGATTAACATTTCTTTTTTTCGCATCATGAGTTTCCTTTACTACCCTTTCAACATTTGTAAGTATTTCTTGTAGAAAATTTGTCAAATCTGTCTTCAAATCAGCCATATTTGTCTTCAAATCTGTCTTCAAATCTATCTTCAAATCATCCATCTTGGCTTCCAAACCCTTTATCTTAGATTCCATGCCATTTATCTTAGCTTCTGTTAGATTTTGTGAGAGTGACATTTGTTGCACTTGGTCTTGTAATTTTGATATATCATGTAGCATTTCTTCCTCTTCTTTATGAGTCATGCTAGAGCTTTCAGGTTGCTTACTATGTGTTTGCATTTTCTTTCCTCGAGGCACCAGTTTCCGATAATAATGCTCTACTATGCCCTTTGAATTCCTTCAAAATAATTTTTCAAACCAAGCTTAAGCAAAAATTTAAATAAATCTACACACGTTTTTTCACTTTGTAGGAGCTTGATATTGCCTCTGATGTATCTCTGTAATTTCAAATCATCTAGTTCTGAAATTATGACCTATATTATCCCTCTATGTTTTCTTTCCAATGCCACCAGTCTTATCCAAATTGGATTCTCCAAGTAAGAGTTATTCCAAATCTCCCACAGTGGCCTGATTATAGACTAGTTCAGTAGAGAAAATTTGTACGACATGCCACGTGTCCCTGTTTCAACCTTTTGCTCTATAAAATATATACAAGAAACTACAGTCTGTCCTCTTTCTTTATATTCTTACAAAACTTCAATCCGATGCTCAGAGATAAAGTTATGACGATTTTCCCCAGGTCAATTGTTTGGAATGTAATTCAGGAGTCTACCAAAATAGCAACTTCCTCAAATCATATCTTAGCAAATATAGCATGAAAAGCTCTGAAATTCGGACCCAAGGTTCAGTACGATTTTCTATCAAACGGGTTTTTTTTTTCACTTCCGAAACATCACAGAAAAGAATTTATAGCGAAAATACCATGATGACCTATTTGGAGTAGCGAAACCCTAGAATCCAAAGCTTTGATACCAAATGTTATGAAACTAGCTCACAAAAAGATAGAAAAGATAGATCAACACCTTAAAATTCAGCCTCTTCAAGGGGGAAACCTCCTTTACATTACACAAATGAATTATTCTTTGATGATACAAATGAAAAGACCTCATTTCTATATATAGGAGTCTAAGGGGTCATAATATAATCAGAGCTGACATAATAATAATAATGTAACGGCACAATAATAACAATAGTGGGCTTCTATGGGGCACAATAGTAACAATATGGGCACTACATGGGTACATAAATATAATAAGGGGGTTTTACTAATAACAATAAGGGGTTACACTAGTAGTATGAGGGCCTAACATTCTCATCCTGATATCATACTCTTAATTGAAAATTCATATTTTAAGAGATTTCATAATGTTTAAGAGGATTGTTTGGAATTTCATGATCTGATCTATGATTTCCTGGAAGCATCTTTCTTAGCAAGTACTTTGGCTAAGAGAAAGTTTCGGTCTTTTCTCATGCTTGCTAATAAGGATGACACGGATGAAGGTGCACTCACAAGAACCTCTCATGGTTTGTTTATTTATCATGGTCATTGAAAAGGAAAGAATATGAACTCGTTAAAAGTAGTGGCCACATCCTACCTTTATGCTAACAGGAAATACCTTCTATTTGATGTGCAAGTTATTCAATCTCTTATGTTTTTTGTCACACAATATTTTGTATTTGTTTTAATTTATTGCATCTTCCTAAATGCAAGTTGGGAACAATTACAGTGGCTACATTGGAAATTCCATTACACATGACCTTGACCTTTTAGTTAGATAGGTTAGGAGTAGGTATAACTGCATGTTAGTTTTCCTTGCACATTCATATTGCATTCCCTTTCTGTAGTATTTCATTTTCTTTCTATACTTCTATCTTGAATCATGTTTTTGGTGTAGCCTCCTTTGTATTTTTCCTTTTGATTTTAGTTTTCTTGTTGTGTCTTCTCTCTTTTCATGTAAGAATTTACATGAAGAGTGTCCCATATTAGCTCAAAAGGTAGTGTGGAAAAATAAAAAAGGACTTTGTGACATTGCAACATATGTCTAACCATTGGTCCTCATTCCTTATGTTGGTTACAACTTTTGGGTGATGAATTTTTGTCGAAAAATACGATCTGTCTGTAAAGAGAGTTTTGGTCGAACCATGATACTTGTTTCTATTCTAGAAACCTTGTGCCCACACTAGGTTCTTATGTTTCAGTGTTTTCATGCCTATCCAATTAGTATAAGAGGGAAAGGGGAAAAATATAAATGAGAAAAACTAAATTAGAGGTCTCTATATGATTCTTTGAATGAGAAACCTCTCCTTGTCTCAATAAGTCAAGATACCTCTTTCACCCATAAAATGAATAAGTTCCTATGAATAATCATATTTAAATATATAAATAAATGTGAGAGAAGAGAAAGGATTCCTTTGTAGAGAGGTGAAGCAAGTAACTCAGTCAGGGTACTCTCTAAGATTGTTGGAAGCAGAGCAATGCTTGTGTTCCTGTAGTGACTCCACTAGGGTACTATCTAGGCTTGTTGGTAGTGGAGCAACACGAGGGATGAAAAACTATACTTTAAAAATATAAAGCTCGTGAACTACACTACCCTTTCTGATTTGAAACCATTGTAATAATGTTGAATATTATGGTTGTGTTCAACCGATAACACACAAAGGGGGACCATGCTTACTCACAAGGTAAGTGGGGAAGCCAAAGTAATCTACACGATGAATCAATACTCCCTGAAGAATTGAGACCCTGCAAAGAAGAGTTAACCAATAGAGAGAAGCTGGGATTCTACCAGTGTGTCACCAAGTGTTGTTGCTGCTACAACACCCTCCAAAATTTTTGCTTGCACCAAATTTTAGAGCCTTCTGTTTGCTTAGGGGCCCCTAACCCAAGTTCAGAGCTAGTTGCACCAACCAATAAAACCCTACAATATTGGCCCTTTCGAAAACAACCCATGTAGCATAGGCTGCAGTCTCACCCAAAGCAGTATGGGGGGATGCTGGAACCAAGTTTCCGCATCTAGATATTAGTGTGATGTCTTTTAACGCCTTAGATCTACCTTCGTGCAGATCTAGAAGCCCCTAGGGCTCGGTACTACAACTCTATTGAAACAGTTTTCAAACCTTCGTGAAGGTCTACGATCGGTCTTTGTGAACTCTTAACAGTTTATTCATCCACTTATCCACACCAGAAAATAACCCTAGATCAGGGCTCACGCTGATCTACTTAAGTCTTTACTAAACACAACAAAATTTATCACATTCTTCATGAAATTACATAAACATGCTTGCTCCCATTATTTAATAGTTATTCATTAAGATCATATACATTTAGATCAACATTTCATAACACATTATTCATTAGCAACATATATTGCAAGCATAAATAAACAAAGATAAACAAATATACTTAAGATTTCTTCAGTAACTTTATTTATTGATCTTTGGTTCGGATTTACAAAATCAAAACTTCCCTATGCACACAGTTACAGGGGTCCATGCAATCAGCTACAGACTCTACCTAGGCCTCTGTGCACTTAGCTGCAAAGCCTTTCTCTCCTATTTGACCCACTTCTCTGCGCTAAGACTTCTGAGACTTCATTCCTTATCCATCATCACATTAGATTCTCGTAGACACACCTATTTATAGCATTTTACATACAATTCCATGGTCCACAGGCCATGGGTGGATCTCAAAACTGACTCAATGTTTACATAAACAAGGGGCTAAAACCTCTTTGACTCCTAACCATCTATGTGCTCTGCATCCACAACTCATGGAGACTTTACATCATTCACAGAAAATACATTAAAACCTGGGTTTCTAACCCCAAAACTAACCTAGGGGACCCCATCCCAATAGGCCCCCAACACAAAGATCGTGATTCACCCTCGAGTCACCTAGTTGGTACTACGATCTTTCTGAGAAGATCCCCTAGCTCCACCTGCACTACGGAAACCTCGGCAATGGTTTGAGTGGATACCTTCTTGATCTCTTCTACTAACTACTTTGTAGTTGGTCCTTCTGTAGCCAACCTCATCATCTACTGCGTCTGCTGTAAGACCTTCAACTTATCCTGGATGGTTGTCGAGATCTGATAAGCTTCCTCCAACCAAGGCTCCAACCTGGCCTTAGGCAATGCCTCCTTCTTTTGTTATTCTTCTACCTGCACGAGGAGCTTCTTCCTATCCTGCAACATGGCTAGGCACTGCGTTGGTGCAATGGAGTGCACCGTTACCCTAACTTCATCATACTACTTCTGCAGCTCCCTAATCCCAGTATTCAATATTTTCAAGTTTCGATCCTCCTGTAAATTGATGACCAACTCCATGGATTGCTCAAATAATGCTGGGTAGTTTGCAACTATGGCATCCATAGTAGCCAGGCCTTCCTTAATTGCAACTCTGCGCTGCTCCCACACATCTGGCAGAGTCGATGGCTGCATCTCCAATTGCAGCTTGGTGATCTTCATGTTGAGTTCAAATTGAACTCGATTAGCCTTTGCCTTTGCTTCATGCACACCAGCAGCTAACTTCGTGATCATTGCTTTTGGTTGTGTATCTTTAGGAATATGAAGCTCTGGTATTGTTCTACATGCCTCCACGACTGCTAACTCCACTCATAAATTGTGCGCCTTGAGCGCCTCCTTTTCCTGCAGAATTTACGGCTTCTCAGTGAACAACTGCTGATTATTAACCTTGATCTCGCTGACAGCACTAAGTGCTCACTGTTCCCCAATGTGAAGCTTGTCCACGACTCCCTATAATAGCACATGAAATGAATCTAGTTGCGTCACAGAAATATTGAGGCCCATCTTCGGTACTCTATCAAGAAGGGTGTGCTATTCCTCTGTGTCAGTGTAGATTGAACCTGAAAGCAGGGGGAAGACTCGCACATGCATCGACAGCCATGGAATATCAAGCTCGGTGCAGTGACCATCTTTTCTTTCAAAACATCTAAGCTACACTGGAATTCTTCATCTCAACACAATGCTACATCCTTCTTCAGCAGCTTCTCCATAGGTGTAGTAATTTGAGCATATGCTTTGATAAAATTTCTGTAATAACCATATGCCCCAATGTTGCGCACAACTACTTTACATTCCTCGGGGCCTCCAGATTCACTATCACCACAATCTTGGTAGGGTCCACCATCAAAACTTGCTTGCACACCACATGACCTAGCAAGATTCCAAAGGGAACATAGAATATGCATTTCTTTAGATTCAGTGTGATCTGGTATCTGCGACAGGTATCCAACATCAAGCGCAAACTTTTTACATGGCGCTTCACTATTCTGAACACCATCCAGTCATCAAAGTACACTTCCAAGAACTTATGAATTAATTATTTAAACGTTCTAATAAATACGCGAGAGAATATTACAGGTGCATTCTTGAGTCCAAATGGCATCATAATATATTGGAAGAAACCCCATTCTATCGTGAAGGTTGTTTTTCTCCTATCCTTTGGCTTGATCTTGATCTGATGGTGCCTAGAAAATACATTAGTGAACGATTAGGCCTCCTGTCCTCTAATGTTTTCTAATACTTTGTCTCTAAAAGATGTTGGGAATGGGTCATGGACTCAGGAATCATTAAGCTTCCTCATATCTATGCAAATCCTTATTTCATCCTTCTGTTTCTTCTCCTACACCACCACCAGGCTTACCCAATTAGACTCCTCCACAGGTTCTATGATGCCCGCTTCCAACATCTTATCCAACCCTTGATGAACCTTTTCCTTGTATTTGAGATTAAGACGGTATGAATTCTGCTTAATAGGCTTCATTTCTGGCTTTAGATTAATCTTCATGATACGCAAGTCACCTATTATTCCTTTCAGGTCTAAAAACTTGGTACGAAAAAGATCTTGATATTCGTGAAGTAACTTAGCAACCTTATCCATAGTAGCAACATCCTAGTAATCTCCAATCTTTGCAAACTTTGGTTCTTCTTTAGTCCTAATGTTTACTTGCTTGGTTTTCAATGGCATGGTGATGTCCAAGTTGTCTATTTGCAGGCCCTCTCTTTCGCAATGCCCTTTGGCTTCTGGAATATTAATATTTCTTGGATCTTCATCCTCCTCCTCAATAGTCACATTATAACATTCAAGTGCATGGCACAACTGGGTGCCCCGAACTAGTTGGACCCATTCGAGAGGTTCTTATGGTGTTCTAAAGATCACTGCCTTGATCTCCTGTAGAGCATCACCAATTCTCTCAAACCCATCTTCAAAAATGAAAGTCATTGAGAATCCTTCTCTTAATATGTCCCACTTCGTGGTGCCATGGTGGAGCTTTGTCTCCAAATACCAATTCATTGGGATTGTGTCTGAAGTATGGAAAAACAAGTGTAATCACTCCGACTGCGGCTCCATTCCATACACATTAGTCCGCTTCTCTAGGTGATTGCGCCAATCAACCCTCCCATCATATTTCTCGGTCAATCGAAGGTTAGGTCGACCCAACCGTAACCTCATCATTCTTCTATAATACCACCATCCATCAAAGCTATCCTTGTGTGTACACCACCATCATGCGGGCATAGTGTGTAATGCCTAATCTAACAATTGGAAGCAGTGATGCTTAGGGACTTCAAGCTCAAACACATCCAAAAATTTATCCACGTCAATTAAACCATCATAATAAGGTAAGTTCCTTACCTTTGATGTAATGCAGCATAATGATTTTGTCATCATAGTGTAGATACTTCATGCAACCAATTCTGCCAATGCTCCAACTCTTCATCTGAATCAAAAGTTCAGGAACTCTCTCAGTCCCATGTAATACGCCCATCTATTGTTGGATTGATGCAGTCTTAATCTCACACTATTATTTTGTAGATTTGATCTAAGTCATATTCACTTTTTCATAATCACGAATTGGTTCAATGTAGCGCACCCCTTCTGCAGGGTCCAACGTCACAATTACTCGAAGCGATTTCTTTTCAAATGACATTGTCCTCTTTTTCAAGTTGAGGACTCCATTCATATCAATGGCCCAGTTAATTATGAGGAGCGCTAGGTATGGATTGTTTTCATCAATGATCTCTATCACTTCCAAGTCAAACTTCGTGCTCACACCTTCTATATCAACTGTTACCCCATATATTCATCCCATCGGAATGATCTTCTACTAGTTTTCCATTCTAAGCTGAATCAGAGACGACTGTAGTGCATGCCTCCCCATTCTTTCCCATGTTTGTTTAGGAAAAGCGTTTGCATCAGACCCCAGATCCAAAATGACCTATTCCATCTCATATTCTCATATTTGCATGGTAAGCCTCATCTCTCACCATGTTCTTGCCTTATGTTTTCCAATTTTCCTAACTACGCGGTGTCCATCGACGACATTCTGTTTGCCGGTCCATTTGATTATTAACTCCTGTAGTCCTTTCACATATTTTCTATCATGCAATAGTGTCATGCAGGTCTCCAAGAATGTAGTAAGGATATAGGGATCAACCTCTGTAGGTGAAGTGGTTTCTTGCACTTTGTTATGGCTTCCTAAAGTGGAGGCCTTAGGGAAGCTTTTTTTGGCTTCCATAAAAGTTTCCTTAACGTGTGCCAAATGAAAACTAGCTTCCTCTTTCGGGGAATTGCGAACCCATCCATCCTCTTCAGGTTGTTTCCCTTTGTCATCACTAGTTGTTATCCTGCTTCTCAGCACTATATTCACGCTCTGATCTTCCTTGTGGGGCTCGGATCTCATCATATGTAAGTCCTGCGTAGGTTTCTGAGGATGCCCCTTTTTATCCTGCATCTTATCTATCAGCAAGGGGCATTCTTCTATAGTGTGGTCAAACTGGTTGTAGTATTGACATGATGGGTGTGTTGATTCTGACACTCCCGCACGTAGTGCCCTAGCGTTTCGGAGTTATAGCAGATAACCTGTTTGTGACCTCTACCAAGTCCTCCTCCTCTACACCCTCATGCTCTTCCTTGATAACCTCCACGCGCTCATCCTGCAGCTTGATCTGGAGGTCGAGATTCTTCTTGCATCTGGTACGTAGGTTTTATTTCCATCATCAATTCATAGCTGTGAAAGTGGTAGTCATCATGGCCCACAGATTTATAGAAGTCACTGAACAACTCCTGTGGTGTCTAAATGAACTTCTAAAGAAAATGACAATTATCTGTTGCATGTTTTCCAGTAACCTAATAAGTAGCACACCATAGCATAGCCCCAATGCTTGGTCCTGCTGGATCTTCTAGCCTTAGGGGAATCAATCCCCCTCTTGTGACATAGTTCACAAATATGGGACAGTGGTCTTTATTGTGCCCTTGGCTCTTACACTTTAGACACTGGACCTCTATGCGCACCTCTGGTTTAGTGTCCTTCTCTTTCTTCAGGCTTTGCAATTCCAAGCAAAGGTTCTGTAACTGAGAGTTAATTTGGTGTATCCCCACTGTCGGATCCTGAATGGGTGTTGCATGCAACCTCATCACAATTTCGAGATCTTCCACTTGAGTTTCTATCTTCTATTGCAACAAATAAATCCTCAGGTGGGGTAGAAGTGAATCTATGAACCACTCGTGATGCTAACCATCTGTGAGATGCATATTAGCTTCACGAATTACACATTTTAGCCTTTGATCTAACTCCCAAGGTGTCTCATCAACCCTCATTGTGATCTCCTTAAATCCAACTACTAACTGCGAGTCAGACTTAGGGTTAATAAAATATTTTTTTAAGGTAGCCTTAGTCTCTGCAAGCATTACCACATGATGATGAGAAAAATACTTAATATACCATGTCAGTAAATAATCCTGAAGAGTGGTAACCAACAATACTTGTTTATACTATCATCAGTAATATTCTACATTGTCCAAACAACATTCGCAATAAACCAGAACTGATCTGTATCTTTGCTCCCTATGCCCTTGAAAATTGGTAGCTTCATTGTGTTCAACATATTGAACAGCGGTGGTGGTGGTGGAGGTGTGGGTGAAGGTGTATGAGGTGGAGGTGGAGGTGGAGGTGGAGTGGAAGGATGATGTATCCATGGAAAAACTTGTATTATCAGCTGAGAAACACTCTACGGTGAGGCCTGTACTACTCCCTCATCGTCGCTCGAAGGAGGTCCAGTCAATGGGCCATATTCAGGACTTGATCTCTCTCGATCTTTGAAGAGTTTTCCACTTAGCGTAGCTCCGAACATCAAGGTAATGGCATAACCTATTTTTCACATAACAACATCTTAATCCAAGTATTCAAAGATCTTAAATACTTACCTCATGGTCCCTTAAAAACCTTCACTCCGCCTCGATGTAGGTGACTGAGGTATCAACTGTGAATTATGTAACAAATCCTCCTATAATTTGTTGGAGCTAGTGATTAACAACATGCATGATCTTGTCTTCATAGGCTTGTAATTGTCGCACTAGCTCTGGAGTAGACACTGTTGAACCATCAAGCTTCCACCTCCCTTGACCGTCTGCCAACTTAGCTAAACACTCGTATAATTCGATCGAGAAGGTGCAGAAGATAATTTTGTGTATTTATGTGTACAAATATCTATCCAACCACTGCTCCTTTGATAGCCACAGATTCTTGTTTTCCTTCTTTCAATTTCCTTCTTGTTCGGATTCTAGCGATGCGACATCACACATCTCCTTAGGTAGATCTCGGTCCTGACAACGAAACTGTTTGTTGGCTTAGGGGGTCCTAAATCAGGTTTAGAGTTAGTTGCGCTAACCAACAAAACCCTACACTATTGGCCCTTTTGATAACAACCTGCGTAGCACAGGCTGCAACCTCACCCAAAGAAGTATGGGGGGGTGTTGGAACCAAGTTTCCACATTGAGAGATCAATGTGATGTCTTTTAGCACCATAGATCTGCCTTCACGTAGATCTAGAAGCCCCTAGGGCTCATTACTATAACTCTATTCAAACAGTTTTTAGACCTTCGCAAAGGTCTACGATCGGTCTTCGCATACTCTTATCATTCTATTCGTCCACTTACGCACACTAGAAAACAACCCTAGATTAGGGATAATGCAGATCTACTTAAGTATATAATAAAAATAATAGAATTTATCGCATTCTTTGTGAACTTACATAAACATGCTTGCGTTCATTATTTAACAGTTATTGAATAGGATCACGTACATTTAGATCAATATTTCATAACACATTATTAATTAGAAACATATATTGCAAGCATAAAGAAAAAGAGATAAATATATATACTCAAGATTTATGTGGTAACTTTCTTTATTGATCTTCGATTCATATTTACATACTCAAAACTTCCTTGCGCACTCAGCAGTAGGGGTCTGTGCACTCAGCTGTGGACTCTACCTAGGCCTATGCACACTCAGTTGCAAAGCCTTTCTCTCCTATCTGACCCACTTCTCTGCGCTAAGACTTCTAAGACTTCTAAGACTTCAATTACTTATCCATCATCACATTAGATTCTCTTAGACACACCTATTTATAGCTTTTTACATACAATTCCATGGTTCACGGACCATGGGTGGATCTCAAAACTAAATCAACTTTTGCATAAACAAGGGGCTAAAATCTATTTGAATGCTAACCATATACGCGTTCCACTTCCACAATTAGCAGATAATTTACATAATTTATAGAAAATACATCAAAACTTGGGTTTTTAACCCCAAAACTGACCCAGAGGACCCCATCCCAATCAAGGAAGACAAAGATCGACGCGATGACCATCTTCTCTTTCTATACATTCAAACTGCGTTGACATTCTTCATCCCAACAGAATGTAACATCCTTCTTCAGTAGTTTCTCCATGGGCGCGGTAATCTAATCATAAGCCTTGATGAACTTCCTGTAGTATCCAGTATGTCCCAGCATCACGCGCAGCTGCTTAATGATCCTCGAGGCCTCCAAATTTACTATCACCATACTCTTTGCAGGGTCCACCATCAATTCTTGTTTGCATACCATGTGACCTAGCAAGATCTCAAATGGAACAAAGAATAAGAATTTCTTTATATTCAATGCGATCTGGTACCTACGACATGTATCCAACATCAAGTGCAGACTTGCTACATGGTGCTTCACTAGTCAGAAAACCATCTAGTCATCAAAGTACATTTCCAAGAACTTATGAATAAATTCTTTGAACACTGCGATGACTGTGTGAGAAAATATTGTAGGTGCATTCTTGAGTCTAAAGAGAATCACAGTGTATTGAAAACACCACCATTCCATCGCGGAGGTTATTTTACACCTATCCCCTGGTGCGATATTGATATGATGGTACCTAGAAAATCCATCAGTGAACGAGTAAGCCTCCTTCCCTCCAACGTTGTCTAGTACTTCGTATGTAAATGGTGTTGGGAATGGGTCACGGACACAGGAATCATTAAGCTTCCTTAGATCTATGAAAATCCTTATTTCATCCTTATATTTCTTCTCTTGGACCACCATGCGGCTCACCCAATCAAAATCTTCCATTGGTTCTATGATGCCTACTGCCATCATCTTATCCAACTGCAAGTGAACATTTTCCTTATAATTAAGATTCAGGCGATACAACCTCTACTTAACATGCTTCGTATCTAGCTTCAGAGTGATTTTCATAACACCCAAGTCTCCTACTATGCCCTTCAAGTCTGAAAACTTTGTAGGGAACAGATCCTGATATTTGTGAAGTAACTTAGTAGCCTTATCCATAGTAGCATCGTCCCACTTATCCCCAATCTTTGCAAACTTTGGTTTTGCTTCAGTCTCAATGTTTCCTTGCTTGTTTTTCAACGATGCGGTGATTTCTGGGTTCTTTATTTGTAAACCTTTGACCTCATGATGCCCCTTTTCCTCTGGAATATTAATATTCCTTGGATCATCATCCTCCCTTCAGTTATCACATTACAACATTCTAGCACACGGTGCAGCTAGGTGCTCTAATCTGGTTGGACCCATTCTAGAGGTTCTTGTAGTGTTCTGAAGATGACTGCCTTAATCTCCTGTAAGGCTTCATCAATGCTCTCGAAGCCATATTCAAAAATTAAGGTTAATAAGAATCCTTCCCTCAATATATCCCACTCCACAGTGCCATGGTGGAGCTCTATTTCCAAATACCAGTTCATGGGGATTGTGTCTAAAGTATGGCAGAATAAATGTACCCACTTCAGTTGTAGTTCCATTCCATAAGCTTTAGTCCAATTTTCTAGGTGATCGCGCAGATCATCCTTCCCATCATATTTCTCAGCCATTCAATTGTGAGGATCCCCAAAATGTAATCTCATGATTATTCTATAACCCCGAAATCCATCAAACATATCCTTGTGTGTACCCCACCATCATGCATGCATAGCAAGCAGTAACAAATCTAATGCTTGGAAGCGGTGATGCTCAACGACTTCACATTCAAATGCATCCAAAAACTTATCAACATCAGTTAAACCATCATAATAAGGTAAGTTCCTTACCTCATATGAAATGCAACACAGTGATTTAGTCATCATGTTGCAATGCAGAGTAGATACTTCATGCAAGCGATTTTTCCAATGCTCCAACTCTTCATTTGAAGCAGAGGTGCAGGAACTATCCTGGTCCCATGCAATCTGTTCATTTGCCACTGGATTGATCCAATCCTCGTCTCGTATTGTTATTTTTTAGATATGATTTATCTCATCCTCACTCTCTTCATAGTCGGGAACCGGTTCAGAGTAGTGCGGTCCTTCTACAGGGTCCAACGGCATTACGACTTGAAGTGATTCCATTCAAATGACATTGTCCTCTTCTTTAAATTCATTACTCCATTCATGTCAATGGCCCAGTAAATTCCTAGGAGTGCAAGGTATGGATTTATGTCATGAATGATCTCTATCACTTCAAAGCCAGTCATCGCACTCGCATCTTCTATATCAACTGTTACCCCATATAGTCATCCCATCGGAATGATCTACTGCTGGTTTGCCATTCTGAGCTGAACCAGAGACCATTACAATGAAAGCCTCCCCATTATTTCTCATGTTTGTTTTGGAAAAATGTTCGTATCAGACCCCAGATTCAAAATGACCTGGTCCATCTCATACTCTCCTATCTACATGGTGAGCCTCATCTCCTACCCTTTTCTTTCCTTATGTTTTCCATTTTTTCTAACTACGCGGTGTTCATCAAGGGCGTTTTCTTTGCCGACGCATTTGTTTATTAACTCCTGTAGGCCTTTCACAGCTTTTCTATCATGCAACAGTTTCATGTAGGTATCCAAGAATGTATTAAGGATAGAGGGATCAACCTCTGTAGGTGCATTGGTTTCTTGCACTTTTTTCTGGCTTCCTAAGGCGGAGGCCTCAGCGGAGATTTTCTTGGCTTCCATAAAAGTTTCCTTAGCATGCGCCAAATCAAAACTAAATTCTTTTTCTAGGGCCTCATTCGTTCTCTTCAGGCTGTTTCCTTTTTTCATCACCAATTTTTATCCCACTTCTCAACACTATATTTGTGCTCTGATCTTCCTCGTGGGGATGAACTCTCATTATCTGTAAGTTCTGCGTAGGTTTCTATGGTTGCTCCTTTTTCCCTTGCATCTTAGCAATCAACATCAGGCATTCTTCTTGTTGTGGGTGGAGCATGATTATTCAGATGTCTTTGTTTCAGCCAGATGTATACCCCAGAAAGTTTGTACACCCATCCACGCGGGGGGGTACGGGGGGGACTTGTCCCCCTCGCGAGGGTCCGGGGGGGCCGATCCCCCTCGGCTGGGGGGTCTGGGGGCTAGCGGTCCCCTGGCAAGGGCTCTGGGGTAGTGCCCCCGAAGCTAAAAATAGATGTAAATTTGCCTTGTAAAAGTATAGTAATTTCTAGTCAATCTAGGTCGTTCATTAGGCAGATGATTTGACGGTAGAACTTATGTTTAGTTTAGGGTTTTTTGCCCTAGAAGTTAACCCCTCTCTTTGTATGAGGGAATTGTATTTGAGGCTGTAATAGATGTGTATTCTGTCTATGAGTGAGAAATAGAGAGGTGAGACTGTGAGAGAAAACAGAGGATATTATAGCGGATTTGTTGTAGGTTGTGTCTCTTCATTTTGCTGGATAATAGAAAGGAAGGACTGGCTATTTGGGGTGGACGTAGCCCAAACTGGGTGAACCACGTATATCTGTGTCTCTCTTGTTTCATGCGTTTTCTGTGTTTATATTTCTACAATATTTTATGTGTTCCATTGCTCCGTAATATATAATTTTCTAACACTTCTATAGTGTAGTTAAACTGGTCGCAGTGTTTACATGACAGACATGTCTGATTCTGACACTCCCACACATAGTGCCCTTACATTCCACAGTTATAGTAGATAACCTATCCGCAATCTCTACCAGGTCCTCCTCCTCCATGGCCTCATCCTCTTCCTTGATAACCTCCATGCACTCCTCCTACGCCTTGATATGGAGGCCAAGTTTTGAGTGCATCCAATATGTAGGCATTCTTTCCATCATCAGTTCATAGCTGCGACAATGGTGCTCATCATGGCCCATAGATTTACAGAAATCATTGAACAATTTTTGTGGTGTCTAAACTAACTTCTGAAGAAAATGACAATTATCTGTTGCATGTTTTCCAGCAACCTGACAAATAACACACCATAGCACAACCCCGATGCTCGGTCCTGCTGGAGCTTCTGGCCTCAGGGGAATCGATCCCCTTCTTGTGACATAGTTCACAAATATGGGACAATGGTCTTTATCATGCGCCTGCCTCTTACACTTCAGACACCAGTCCTGCACACACACCTCTGGTCAAGTCTCCTTCTCTTTCTTCAGACTCTCTAGTTCCAAGTAGAGTTTTGTAACTGGGAGTGAATTTGTTGTACCCCCAAGGTCGGATCCTGAATGGTCATTGCATGCAACCTCATCGAGATTTGAAGAGCTTCTTCCTGAGTTCCTATCTTCTATTGTGAAAAATAAATCCTTAGGTGGGGTAGAAGCGAAGATATGAACCACTCACAATGTTGACCATCTATGAGCTTCATATTATCTTTGCGAATTACAAATTTTAGCCTTTGATATAACTCCCAAGGCCTCTCATCAGCCCTCATCGTGATCTCCTTAAATACAACTACTAACTGCAAGTTAGCCTTAGGCTTACTAAACTCTTTGTTTAAGGCAGCCTTAGTTTCCACTAGTGTTGCCACAGGATGATCAGAACAATACTTAATATACCACATCATTGTGTGATCCTGCAGAGCAGTAACACACTGCACCTTCTTTATATTTTCATCAGTAATTTGATGCGTTGTCCACACAACATTTGCAACAAACTAGAACTGATCTATATCTTCGATCCCTATGCCCTTGAAAATTGGAAGCTTCATTGTGTTCGACATGTTGAACAACGGTGGTGGTGGTGGAGGTGTGGGCGAAGGTGTATGAGGTGGAGGTGGAGTGAATGGATGATGTATCCATGGAAAACCTTGTCTTATCAGCTGAAAAACCCTTCACGGAAAGGCCTGTATTTCTCCCTCATCGTCGCTCTAAGGAGGTCTAATCAATGGGCTATATTCAGGACCTGATCTCTCTCGATCTCTGAAGAGTTTCCCACTTAGTGTAGGTTTGAAAATCAAGGAAATGGCATAATCTATTTTTCACATAACAACATCTTAATCCAAGTATTCACAGATCTTAATTACTTACCTCATGGTCCCTTAAAAAACCTTCGCTCTGACTCATTGTAGCTGACTGAGTTATCAACTGTGAATTCTGTAACAAATCCTCCTATAATTCGATCGATCCATTGATCAACAACACACACGATCTTGTCTTCAGAGGATTCTAATCATCACACTAGCTCCAGAGTCCACACTATTGACTCGTCCAGCTTCCACCTCCCTTTACCATTTGCCAACTTAGCCAACCACTCATATAATTTGAGCAGGGAGGTGCAGAAGAAAATTTTGTGTATTTCTGTGTACAAATATCTATCCAACCAATGCTCCTTTGACAAATGCATATTCTTGTTTTCTTGTGTCACGAATTCATGAATCTTTCTGTCCAACCACGTTTCAATTTCCTTCTTGGTCGGATTCCAGTGATGCAACATCACACATCTCCTTAGGTAGATCATGGTCCTAGCAACAGAACCATTTTTTGGCTTAGGGGGTCCTGACCTAGGTTCAGAGTTAGTTGCGCCAACCAACAAAATCCTACACTACTGGCCCTTTCGGCAACAACCCACATAGTGCAAGCTACAGTCTCACTTGAAGTAGTATGGGGGGATGCTGGAACCAATTTTATGCATCCAGAGATCAATGTGATGTCTTTCAATGCCTTAGATCTTCCTTCATGCATATCTAGAAGCCCCTAGGGCTTGGTACTGCAACTCTATTCAAATAGTTTTCAGACCTTCGCAAAGGTCTACGATCAATCTTTGCGGACTCTTAATAGTCTGTGCATCCACTTATGAGCACCAAAAAACAACCCTAGATCAGGGCTCGCATAGATCTACTTAAGTCTTTTCTAAACACAACAGAATTTATCAAAGTCTTCGCGAACTTACGTAAACATGATTGCATACATTATTTAACAGTTATTCAATAGGATTGCGTACATTTAGATCAATATTTCATAACACATTATTCATTAGTAGCATATATTGCAAGCCATAAATAAACAGAGATAAACATATATACTCAAGATTTCTTTGGTAAATTTCTTTATTGATCTTCAGTTCATATTTACAGACTCAAAACTTACTTGCGCACTCAGCTGCAGGGGTCCATGCACTCAGCTGTGGACTCTACCTAGGCATCTATGCACTCAGCTATAGAGCCTTTCTCTCCTATTTGACCCATGACTTTGCCCAAAGACTTCCAAGGCTTCATTTCTTATCCATCTTGATGTTATCCCTTAGAATATCTAAGACACACAAATTTATACCTTTTATTTCATATCCCATGATTCGTAGACCATCGATGGGTCTTAAAGCTGACTCAACTTAACATAAACAAGGGGCTAAACCCATTTGAATCCTAACCATCGATGCACTCTGCATCCACACATCTCGGAGACTTTACATTATTTACAACAATTACATCAAGACATGGGTTATTCTAACCCCATAACTATCCTAGGGGACCCCATCCTAATAGGCCCCTAACACAAAGATCATGACTCGCCCTCGAGTCAGTCGGATGTCACTGTGATCTTGCTCTGAAGATCCCCCAACTCCACCTACAATTTTTTGGCCTAGGGGGTCTTGACCCAAGCTCAGATTTAGTTGTGCCAACTAAAAAAACCATACACTACTGGCCCTTTCAACAACAACCCGAAGAGGGTAGGCTGCAGTCTCACCCGGAACAATATTGGGGGATGTTGGAACCAAGTTCCCACATCTAGAGATCAGTGTTATGTATTTTAACGCCTTAGATATGACTTCATAGATCTAGAAGCCCCTGGGGCTCAGTATTGCAACTCTATTCAAATAGTTTTTAGACCTTCGCGAAGGTCTACAATCGGTCTTTACAAATATTGAAATCCATTGCATGTGTTTTCTATAAGTGTTTTGGTCCAATTTGCGAGAAAAGTAAAATGTTGTATTTTCACATGTTAACTGTTGTGGATACATACAAGTTTTTTATGGTGCTTTCAAGGGATTTCCTTTGTGTAAATGAGTTTATATTATCATGTAAACATCTGTCACAGTCATTCCCAAAGTTGTAAGCAATGTCGCACTCATTCCCAAAGTTGTAAGCATTTTAGCACAGGTGTCATCATGACCATCACAAAGTGTATCTTTAGTGTCACACTTGTCATAAGTCATCGCAAAAGTTGTTGCAGTGAGGGAGATGTGTTTTTCATGTGTCTTGGATGATCTATGTTGTTGTTTCATCAATTTTTCTAAGTGTGTGATCACAATCAAGTCGTATCATTGTTCACAATAGCCTTCTCGGTCCCACAGCCAAATTTCAGAAACCTTCCATCAACTTAGCCTCATCCAGCCCTCCTGAACTACGCATTATGTAGTTCTAACCCTTAAGCTACAACCTAACGTCTTGACACTACATAATGTGTAGTTCCTGCCTCCTGATACTGCGCACTGCGCAGTCTCAGTGCCTAAGCCTCAAACTTGACCTCCATAATTGCAGAATTCAACCCCCTAGTCTAGCCCCAACTGCACATTGAGAAGTCTTTGAGCTCCAGAACAACTATTGAGCTCATGAGCCATGCAATATCAAAATCACCAAGTCTTCTCTACCATCCATAGTTGTGTAGCTCGCTGAAACAATGCAACATCCCTTAGCAATGAGTCCCAAAACTGCACAATCTTCCTATGCAGTCCAGCCTAAACTGCGATTGTGCAGTCTCAAGGCTCAATCTTCACCCCTGACTACTTGGGCTATGCAAATGCACAGTTACTGAGTCTCTTCCTCAGCCTGCAACCCAGTTCTGGATTTGTCATTGGATCAACATGAAAAATATTAGACTAGGGGTTTATCAAATTGATGTTGTCTTGTCATGAGTGAATTGCAGATGCAGGTACTCTATCAGCCCATGATAGGATGATGAAGAAGGAGATGAATAAGGGAATCATACTAAAATACATCTTTGTAGCTGGTTACGTAAGTTGATTAATCAACACAAAGCACAGGGACACCAGTTTACGATCACAACTCAAGGCTTGGTATCATTGAAGACTCCTCACCTCTAAGCCATATGGAGGTGAAAAAAGAGCATAGTCAAGAAGACACATAGCAAGGAGCAACAATAATGGCTTGACATTTCCATGTCATCATGCATTCCATGTCAACAGTTTCATGTCATGTCTTGTCATGAGGCTTCATATGCCACATCATTATGGTGGATTAGGTAATTATCTATTCAAAATGTATTGTAAAGTGGAAGTCCAAAGTACACATACAAAATATGAAGAGTCATGTAAATTTGAAAATTCATAGGAGTTTAAACAGTGATGAGGGTGGTCAAAGAGTCATAAGGAGGTGAAGAATCACCCCATTGGTTGTATATACACCCTCATTGTATGAGCAAAGGTTGTTTCACCTTGGCTTCTCCCATAAGGCACCAAAGAGACAAAGTTGGTACTTTTGGGGAGAAAGTCATGGCTCCAGTGCTCCATTATTGGAGGTAGTGGTGTCCGTTGTATACAAGTGTGGTAGAAATTTTACTTAGTATATGAATCTTGATGGCAAACAAGTTCTTCATACATGAATTATGAATGTTTATAAGACTATTCTACGAATGTTTATGATTCATGTTTATTTTTCACCCGTACTAAATTAGTTTAACTATTTTAGTTATTTTAGTTCTCATCATATTAAGGAGGTGTTATACTTGTTTCGATAACTGTCACATATATATGGGTGATTCCATTGGACGTTGGATGGATCTATCTTCTTGTATTGGTTGCATGAAAGTCACATCTTTGTGGACTATTCAACTGGATGTTAGACATATCTTTATTGTTTGTGTCTGTCTCTACTAGGTGGGTACTATTACCTCGATCTTATGGGATCACCTATTTTTCCCTTCATAGTATAAGAACCTTCACACACCTACAACTGAACACTCACTTGGAACACTCACTTGCTTATTGAAGGAACATATACGATCCTCTCTTTTGGACAGCTAAAGCTAAGGAAAATCTATAAGAATATATGGAAACTAGGATTATACTCTGGATGGGGCTCCTATTCCAGATGATGTGAGGTCTAATTGGGACTTCACATTGGGGAGACCGCCTTGGTTGACATATTTCCAGCACCATCAACAAACTTACAAGAACCCCTTCAAATTAAGAGAGGGTATTGTTAAACATCTAATATTTTAGGGTGGTGTCAAATATAAATATTCATCACTATTATAAGATGAATGCAATGGTTAGAATTGTGTATTTAATTGCATATAATATTAAATGTTGTAACCATTATTTCCACTTCATTTCAGTAGGAGGAACCACATTTCAAATCTCTTTAGTTGTTGGCCCGAATGTACCTTTCTTCTCCCATCCATGTTTTAATTAGGGTTTCCATCACTCCCACAAAAAATGTCTCCCTATATACCATCGCTATTATTCTCGTATACAACATGACCTAGATTCATATAAATTTCCTAGGAGTAATGGAGCTTAGTGCTTCTAATAAATTTCGCTCCCAAGAGGATCAACATGACCTAGATTCACATGAGTTGGCTTGGGCTCAATAATCGTCGAACTTTCCTAAATTCTCATGGTAGTATTTGTCTAGATACATCTTCCGAGATCTAGGAAAGGTAATTATAATGAGAATATCTCAGGGGTGAAGAGGACGAGAACTTAATGAAAGAACCTTATATTGCAAAAATACTACTAGAATAGGCTCTCACTAGTTAAATGAATGGTCCGAAATTATTTGTGAGATAAGAGAGGTGAATGAGAAAGGGATAAAAGGAGGATTTGACACTAGAAGTTACACTTATATTTCCCTCTCTAAATATTTTATGTTGATGAGATCATGTTGATTTTGATATGATTATATCTAGATTGTAATCTAAATTTCCTTCTTGGAAGGGAAAACCATATTATCTTTTTTTGGTTGTGCATGCATGTAGGTATTGAGACCAAGGAGTTGGATTAGGATATTTGGTTAGGAACAAGGCTTCTAGATACCAAATTAGTTCTATTATATTCATCAACATTCATGGATATTAAGGTATATATCTACCCCAACCATTTCCATTGCATGAAAATGATTTAATGTTATTAGATTTAGAAACCATTTTCATTCATCTTGCCCACTATTTGGTAGATCCCAATGTGGGTTGTACTGCAAAATGTCCCTTTGTTTTGAGAAAAAATCAATCAAACAAAGCTAGTGACTTCACTAAGGGAAACTCACCAGTGATTGATTTCTCCTTATCTATTCTATATCTCTTGCTTTTGTTTGTTTCAAATTGGTTATATGCCAATTACACACTCTTACAGGTCTATTTCAACATAGATCCACAACATAAGATTTAGACCTAATTCTATTTCATCTTCAAATATTTATTTCATAGCTCATATACTACAAATAAATGGATTATAGGGTGAACATAGCTTGTGGTCATTCCTTACAAATGTTCCTAGCAGGGACCAGTACATAACGTACTCCTTTTGTGGGAGTCACCACCCTCTATATCTTGGCTTTTCTGCATGTTTTTTTTTATGTCTAAGTTCTAGATGTATATTTTTTTATATATGGAGGGTCATATATAAGTTATATCTCATTTGAATCCTCTCTCCTTCAAGTGATATGATTGCATATTAAACCTTCTACTACTTTGTGTGAGATGTTTATTGTTGGTTTTCGAGTAAGGTGATAGATCTCCTAACCATTGTTATGATCTTGCGATCTTAAAATTATCTTCCAAAGTTTTTTTTTCTTGTGTGTGTGTGTGTGATTTTCTTGATTTGGAATGTTGAAAAGAGAGCCAAGTTTTGTGGCATTTTAGCTCTTTCTCCCTTGATGAGTGTTTGGGATTGTTTTCCCTTGTATAGCATTGTAAGTGTAGTTTGTTTTCTATCTCCATTGAGTTATATATTGAAACTTTATTCGTGTGATGTGTGAACTTGTTGTTTGTCTAAATGGATAAGCCATAGTTCATATATTTTTCTTTAAAAAATATAGTTTGGTGATTTTTAAGTTGTTTAGTGATTTCGTTTCTTGTGATAATTTTGTGAATGTTGAGAGATTATTGAGAGAGGTTTTGAGGTTTTTATTTTTTTCTTGGAAAAAGGAAAGAACTCGCTACCATTCCTCTAGCTAGTTTTCATCAAATTGAAAAAGTAAATGCATTCTACATATAGCTTGCATATTTGATTGGTTTTGAGTCTCTTACACACCAACTTAATTGAAATTATTACCCTTGAGTACAAAAAAACCATAAAATAAATCAATAACAAAGTTAATTTAGAATTTTTGGTTATAGAAAACCATTAATAGCTTAGGGGTATAAACCCTTGAAATAGTCTTGGAGAGGAAACTCTTCAAGGCTGCAAAGTTGAAACTCTTTTCACTAGAGAGTGTAAGTCCATTATCACATCAAATGCTTTCTAAAAAATTCCTCCTTAAAAGGATTCAAGTGTGAAGTCACATCGAAAACTTTAGCAGTCACATCACCACTCCCTTGCTACTTATGTTTTCTAGATTATGTGAATTAATGGGGATCTCTTTGAGAGGATTACTATAACACCCTCCTCCCACATTTACCCAAATTAACCGATTAACTAGGGTATGCATGTGATGAGAGGCTACTACAATCTGATTCAACTACCCATGTACAGTTAAGGAAGTGGAATGGACACAACACAAGCAATCTAACCTTCTGCGCCTATCATAGAATATACATGAGCCAACCAACCCTTCCAAGTGATCAACCCTTCAGACAAATTGACACTTCACTTCCTTAGAGCATAAGTCACTTCCATTACATGGGAATGCATGCGACTCTTGCCCTCTAGTCGCTCTCACATCCTAGGCATGCAAGCGACTGGGGTCCTTTTCAACTAGTTTTGAGCCTATGACCCCAAATTCTATGCCACTTTTTCAGGGCTAGGACTCAAGCCATTCCCTAGAACTCTATGAAACTTTTAGGAATGAAAAATAACATGGAAAAAATGATACTAATCTAGTTAATTGAACAAATACTTGGCTAGACCCCTACTAGCCATGATAAACATTTCATCAAACATGTCACAAATATACATTCTACAATTCATAACAACATATCTGAGCATAATGGTCTCATAATTATCTAAGAATTTCTAAGAGGAATTGATGCCTCATCACATGAGCTGCATTATCATTTATTAGGTCATATATTCATTGTACATTCATTTATAAATCAAAACATGATGAGAGCCATACATTGTCATGGTCATAAAACATGTTCATAACCAACATATAACCAACATAAATAATAAGGATACATCAAACATAAATGCCTCATATGAACCAATACATTTTCTCATAAAATACCAATGAGAAATAGTTCTTGTTAATGAATGATTAGGCCAACTAGGTTTGGGACTTCAAAGTACCACCCACGCATACATTTGTTGAACCAAATATTTCTTTCATCCAATCACCCTCGTGCCATATTCCAAGCATGAATGTGGGAGTTATAACCAAAATCAACTAGGGTTTACTGAGGCTACACAATCTAACCCTCAACAATAGAGCTAGTATTTATTGCAATTCCCACCATATCATTAGTCCATAAAAAATAAACATAGAATACCAGGCTTTATCGCAATCCTCACAAGATCATTGGGCCAAAAACAAGCATGGATGCCACCAGATCTCTCCACCTACACCGTGAGGGATTTTTCCATCCCAACCTCTTGTGTTTACCATGTATCCTTCCATCTGTCAAGGGATTCCTAGGCCTATGGGGTCTCCACCTCTGGGATTTACCATGTATCCCATCTTGGGATTCCTAGGCCCAATTAAGAGTACTCACCACTGATATTTACCATGTATCTTGCAATAATCGGTCAAGGGATTCCTAGGCTCAATTGAGGTGTTAACATTCATGATTTATAGTGTATCCCATCTCCAGATTACTAGGCCTTGTGAATAATCTTGGGACCATCCCACTCACCTCCAAGTCCATGTTAGCATTATGATAATTGTGTTGTACTTGATGGCAACCTACTTGTAGCAGAACAACTCACTTGTACATGTTAACTAGATGAATCTATAGAAGAGATATCAGATGTGATGAAATGCATGGTAGCTTCAAGGGATCATTGCAGAAGGCAACTCTCTCAGATGAAAGATCATAGTATAGCAGGTAAACAACAAGAATGAAGAAAGAAAGGTATACGTAGGTTCACTATATACCAAGCCGAGTATACATGCAGGTTCACTATATACAAAGGTGTGTATATTGTACACACACACTTTCACAGAAGGAAAGGCACGTATATGTTGGAAAACTATGTTTTGGTCCATGGTATTTTGGTATTGGTCCATGGTATTTGGTTCGAGGTATTGACCCCAGGTATTTGGTCCAAGGTATTGGTTCTAAGTGGTTTTGGACCATGGTAGTGAGTAAGGCCTAAGACTATAAAAGGAGGAGAAGATCATTAGGCAAATATACTCAGCAAGTCTCGAATATTTGATGAAGTGTGAGATCCAGTATTTAGGTTATGGGTTTATGATGCTTTGCTTGATCTGAGCCAAGGAGGAATCTTAGCGGTTGATGGAGGACAAGATCTAATGATGGATCAAGATCTTATGGCTTGGAATGAGTCATCTCTATATGGTTTGATCATGCTTTTCTTAGATCTATATATTGATTCTTGTGATGTTCTGTAAATATTATGATTTGGGGATAACTGAAGTCTGGAATAGTTACAAAATTATGAATGAATATTTACAGATGTATATGCAGGTTGACTTTGATAAAAGCGCGTATACATGCAGGTTAGACACATCTAAGTAGCATATACCATATGAATTATGATGTTTGAAGTTACATGTGGTTCTGGTTGTTGATGCAAAGTTCTGAGTTCTGGTGACTGTTTATTGGTGACAGTATTCTGCATATTTAGATTGGTTAACTGTAATTAGCTTCAGTGTTGATGGATGAGATCTAATAATGGATCAGGATCATAATGACTTATCTTTATGTGATCTTATGGACTAGAATACACATATTATCCTTTCGTATGTAATAGTTTGGGTATGTCTGAAGTCAGGAAGTGCAGTGAAGTTATAAGTAAGTGTTTGATGACATATACACTAGTTCGCTTTGGTGAAGTTGCGTATACATGCTGGTTTGGCTCTTCCAAGTAGCGTATGCACTTTGATGCATGGTTTTTGATGATACAGTTGGCTCTTAATATTGTTACAGAGTTCTGGGTTCTACTCTGTGTTCTGGTGACTGTGCTTTGATGATAGGGCTTTAGTGATTAAGTTGTTGGGTGATTTAGAAAGTAATGATTGAGTATTCAATGAATGGGTAATGCAATAGTTGTATTATAGTGGTGATTGATTTTGAGCTTCAATGTTGTTGATGGGTCCAGTATGAAAATTGGATGAAATGTGGCCTTCAGATTATGGTGTTGTGTTCCAAGAATATCCAGTCTAAAAATTTATGAAACATGGTACCTAGAGGAAGAAAGAAGGTCACAGGCTTCTGTAGTTCGGCACCTACGTACTAGTAAATGTATCGACTAGTACAATAGCTAAGGGGTTGTAGCTCCCTTCTAGTAGAAGCTGAAGAACAAAAGAAGTTTGTAGCCTTCTACAGGTAGAAGCCTGCGTATTGGTATGAGTCTGCACCAATACATTGTTGTAAATAAATTTTCTTATTATTAAAAGAAGACAGAGATGACAGTAGCAAGTGGTTTTTAACCACATTGGGTTTCCACCTTACATATTGGTGTTCATGTGTGATTCTTATGTGTGATGGTTCTTTATGTTATTAACTTCGCATGGTTACTGTTTTAATGTCTAATAAAGTACTAATACTCAGATTCAAGATCAACATATGATGATTTAACAGAATCATTAGTTTGTTGGATATACGCTTGTTTCCTTAAACACAGTTGCGTACATGCGTGGGTTGCCTTCATTGAAGTATCGCATATGAAATTGAGTAAGAAAAGAAAAAGATTATTGACTTGACTAATACTGATTCACCCCCCTCTTAGTATTATTTCCAACAATTGGTATTAGAGTAGGTCCTTTGGTAGAAGCTTGATCACTTGAAGGATATTCATAGAACAATGGGAAAGAAGCTAAAAAAGAAAGAACCTCAGAAGAAGAAGACATCTTAGAGGAACTATGGCAGTGGGAGAATTGATTGGGGAATATGTGGAAGCAACACTTCAGATTCAGAATCACCTCAGAATTAAGATGAACAAGCAAGAGAACTATCAGGTATGAATTTTTTATCTTATGGTGATACATTCCTCCATCCATTTGAAGATGATGAAATGATAGCAAAACAACTGAATTTTCTCTTATGGGTGAGGAAGAAAGATATCAAATAGAGGCAGAATTTAAAAGACTTACGGGTAAAATTAGAGATCAACAAGATCTATTGGACAAATGGGAATGTGCCTCAAAATAAGAAGCTACCAAACTAAAGTCTCAACTAGAGCAAGGAAACAAGGTAAGGAAGCAATCCAAGGAAAACGAAGATCAATGTCAGAAGCTATAGGATGAAGTGACAACATTAAGAAATGAAGTAAATGAGAGGAGAACAACAATCAAGAAGCTCAGAGATAGATCCAGTTACTATGAAAGTCTTGAAGCTAATATTCTCTCGCTAAAATAAGAACTTGAAGAATCAAATAAGCAGAAGAAAGAACTACTCCAAGCTCTTGAACAACAAGAAAATGAAGTTCTTGAATTAATACATCAGTTGGAAGTAGGAAGAAAAGCCGAAGGAATCATGAAGTAGTATCTTGAAAAGGAAGAGCAACATCAAGTTAAGGTAAATATTCTAAAAGATAAATTAGAAGAAAAGGATAAGCTCTTACGATTTCAATATAGTACTAATATCATGGATGATATTCTTAGTAGTCAAGGTATCCTGCTATCAAAACTAGTCTTGGTTTTCATGAATCTGTTGAAGGTGAATCTAGTTCACAAATTAAGACAAGGAACTCTAATGCAAAATTTGAAATACTCAACAAGGAAATGAGAGGTCAATCTCATCATCAACCAAGGGAAGAAATTCTTCAAAGAAAATCTTTTACTCCTAACTATGGAAGTGATAGTCGGTTATTTCCTCAAATGAATAATGTTGAATGTTATGTATGTCATAATTTTGGACATGTTGTAGTGAGATGCAAAAGAAGGATGGTTCAATACCATCACATAGAAAGATCATCACATTCTAGGTACTTTAAGGGATATTGTTTTGCTTGCAATATGTTTGGTCACAAAGCCATTAACTGTTATAGAAGGAATATGAAACATATGAGATGTTATGCATGAAACAAGCTTGGATATATAGCAAAGGAATGCAGGAACAAAGTACGAGAACCATACCAAAAGGAGGAAACATCATCACACTTGAAGATATGGAAGAAGAAGGAAGTACAGTCAGAAAGATGTGGCACAGCACAATGTACAGACATGACAGACTTAGAGGGATCTGAAAGTGTGAAAATTCAGTGTTTTAAATCTCATACGCAAGTTTCATGAAGAGAAGTTGCATATATACATGAGTTAGACACTGCACACTCGCCTATATGTTAATTTGAGGAAAAGCAATGGGATAGAATCAAGAAAAAGGGTTTGATATGGTTCAGTCAATTATTTTCTTTGTTTGATGATAGTTACAATCTGCTGATAATGTGTGCAAAAGTATTGATACTCATAAGATGTTGTTTTTGATCCCCACAAGTTAACTTGATGTATATCTAATTGATTATGATTCCTTGGTACTTCTTGCTGATATATGCATGATCAGATCTGACAATGAATAGATGGAACAAGTTCAGGGGGAGAACATGTTATGCTACTAATAAAGCATTGTTTGCATTATGTTTAGAAGTCTTTAGTACCTAATCAATGATGATGATCCTTATATGGCTAAATGATACATCTTGCTATGATATGGTTATGAGTTTCCCATGAAAAAATCCCATACGATTCTTGGGGCCACATAATTGGTGTTCAGATCAGATTTAAGGATGAATCTCTAGTGATGCATATATACACACTTCATTATTTAATGATGAGTCACTCATTTATTTATGCTACTGTCATTAGGCCTTTAAAGATGCATAAAGATCATATAGTACAGTTATGATGCAGGATTCCTATAGTTCTTGGCTCTCACATGGTTGAGGATTGTTGTTGTTGGTGATATCAAGAAGTCTTGACAAAAGATCTTGAGCTAAAAGTTTGCTAGATACATAGTGCTATATACAGTATGCTAGATACATGGATGATTACTCAATGTTGCATTGTTGGTTGGCCAAGATAATGGAGTTATTGCAGGTCACATGAAGACATAGCTATTTGAAGACATGATGATGATGAGTTCTTACCTATATGATGATAGGTTGATACTCACATATGTTGATTGATGGTTATCAGATGTGGGATGTTCCCAAGTGATGAAACATGGATGGTATAAAAGATCATGCAGATCTTGATGATGATGTGATGACTATGGTGTTTTTCACATATGATATAATGTGAATAATTTTGTATGACATATGCAGAATTGATTCATGGAAGGTTATGATAATGATCAAGATCAAGAGGATGAGTTGTTATCTATGTGCAGACATACCTTGTCACAGGGTTGTGATATCTACACTAATGGACATATATAGGTTGCTGGTCTAGATGATGTTGACAAATGCTTATGGAGCAAATCATACATTGTGTATGATAGTTGCTAATGACTATCATGGTCTTGTTTAGATATTTGGTCTAGGTTATAAATATCATGTATATCATTTGATGTAAAGGTCATAGCAAGACCCATGATGTAATAGTTGTCTCTATCTATTGTAGTCTTTTGATGAATCCCTTTTGGTCATATGATGTATTTTGTACCCCCACTATGCATGGGAAGGATGATGTAATATTTCAGTCATGTATAAACAATTGGTATCTGGTATATCCCCACTTGGTTGGGTGGATGACTCAAGTTTATCCTGACTTGGTTGGGAGAATGAATCTATGTATGAGTCATTGGTGATAGGAAGGTCAAACTCAAATAGTTGAGTTATAGAGTCATGTTATTTTCTTAAACAGTACGAAACAATACATCTCAGCATGAAAAAAAGGGGGGAAGTTAAATCAAAGAATTCAGCATGAGCCTAGGGGGAGCATGATTAATTTTTAGCTATTTAGATATGAAAGTATTCTGCTCTTAGGGGAGAAGATCTTGGTCTGCCCTTTGCCCTTGATGTCAAAGGGGGAGAGTGACTTGGTGTTGTTGTTGCCATCAAGTCCAATGGGGGTGATTGTTGGCATTATGATAAATGTGTTGTACTTGATGGCAATCCAGTTGTAGCAAAACAACTCACTTGTACATGGTAACTAGATGAATCTATAGAAGAGATATTAGATGCGATGAAATGCAAGGCATCTTCAAGGTATCAGTTCAAAAGGCAACTCTCTCAGATGAAAGATCATAGCATTGCAGGTAAACAACAAGAATGAAGAAAGAAAGATATATGTAGGTTCATTATATACCAAGCCACGTATACACGCATGTTCACTATATACAAAGGTGTGTATATCATACACACACACTTTCACAAAAGGAAAGGCATGTACATGTTGGAAAACTAAGTTTTTGTCCATGGTATTTGGTCTGAGGTATTGACCCCAGGTATTTGGTCCAAGGTATTGGTTCTAAGTGGTTTTGGACCATGGTATTGAGTAAGGCCTAAGACTATAAAAGGAGGAGAAAATCATTAGGCAAATGTACTCAGCAAGTCTCAAATATCTGATGAAGTGTGAGATCCAGTATGCAGGTTATGGGTTTATGATGCTTTGCTTGATCTGAGCCAAGGAGGATTCTTAGCGGTTGATGGAGGACAAGATCAAATGATGGATGAGGATCTTATGGCTTGGAATGAATCATCTCTATATGGTTTGATCATGATTTTCTTAGATATGTATACTGATTCTTGTGATGTTCTGTAAATATTATGATCTGGGGATAACTGAAGTCTGGAATAGCTACAAAATTATGAATGAATATTTACAGATGTATACGCAGGTTGACTTTGATAAAAACACGCATACATGTAGGTTAGACACATCTAAGTAGCATATACCATATGAACTACGATGTTTGAAGTTACAGGTGGTTCTGGTTGTTGATGCAAAGTTTTGAGTTCCTGTGACTGTTTATTGGTGATACTATTCTACATATTCAGATTGGTTAATTGTGATTAGCTTCAGTGTTGATGGATGAGATCTAATAATGGATTAGGATCATAATGACTTATATTTATGTGATCTAATGGACTAGAGCACACGTATTATCCATTTCTATGTAATGATTTGGGTATGTCTGAAGTCAAGAAGTGCAGCGAAGTTATAAGTAAGTGTTTGATGACATATACGCTAGTTCGCTTTGGTGAAGTTACGTATACATGTTGGTTCGGCTCTTCCAAGTAGTGTATGAACTCTGATGCATGGTTTTTGATGATACAATTGGCTCTAAATATTGTTGTAGAGTTCTGGGTTCTGCTCTATGTTCTGGTGACTGTGTTTTGATGACAAGGGTTTCAGTGATTAAGTTGTTGGGTGATTCAGAAAGTAATGATTGAGTATTCAATGAATGGGTAATGTAATAGTTGTATTACAATGGTCATTTATTTTGAGCTTCAATGTTGTTGATGGGTCCAACATGAAAATTGGATGAAACGTGGCCTTCAGATTATGGTGTTGTGTTCCAAGAGTATCTAGTCTGAAAATTTATGAAACGTGGTACCTGGAGGAAGAAAGAAGGTCGTAGCCTTCTATAGGTCGGCACCTACATACTAGTAAATATATCAGCTAGTACAAGAGATAAGGGGTTGTAGCTCCCTTCCAGTAGAAGCTGAAGAACAAAAGAAAGTTGTAGCCTTCTGCAGGTATAAGCCTGCGTACTGGTATGAGTCTGCACTAGTACATTTTTGTAAATAGATTTTCTTATTATTAAAAGAAGGCAGACACGACATCAACATGTGGTTTTTACCCATATTGGGTTTCCACCTTACATCTTGGTGTTCATGTGTGATGCTTATGTGTGATGGTTCTTTCTATTATTAACTACACATGGTTACTGTTTTAATGTTTAATAAAGTACTGGTACTCAGATTAAAGATCAACATATGATGAATTAACAAAATCATTAGTTTGTTGGATATATGCTTGTTTCCTTAAACACAATTGCGTACACATGCGAGTTGCCTTCATTGAAGTAGCGTATATGAGATTGAGTAAGAAAAGAAAAAGATTATTGACTTGACTAATACTGATTCACCCCCCCCTCTCAGTATTATTTCCAACAGTCCATCTGGCAATCCAACTCAACCACATATGAAAGAACCCACCACACGATGAATATCCAGAAATCGTAAGGCTAAGAATAAAAACACTGTCACACCTGGAAAAACCCATGACCATGACAACAATAAAACCAAGAATACACATGCATAACCATGCATGCTAAATCTATCAAGGAAATCACACATGAAAATTGATACCTACAAATAATCCTGTTGTAGCTACTAGATCCTACTCTTTCTTGCTTCGTCTTTGCTTCCTCTTTCCTTATTTTATTTTCTTGATCCAATACTGAAGTGATCTAAGAAAACTCTAAGTGTCCAAGAGTGAGAGAGAGAGAGAATAGAGGGAGAGCTCCAAAACATAACTGACAAAATCTATGAATTGATCCTCACAAGCCTTTTTATCAATGAGGCCTCTATTTTCTCCATTTTCCATTAGCTTCTTTCATTTTCCTCCTCACATGAAAGTTGTGACTTTTCACCTTCAATTTCTCATATTTTCCATTATTTTCATAAATAAAATGCCAATTAATGCCTCTTTCCTTTCCAAAGCCTTTGCCATTGCCTTTTCCATTTTCCTTTAGCCATAATAACAAAAATGAACAACAACTAGGATGTTTTTCCCACCATTCATCTTGAAATGCGTGTTCCATGACCTTGGTTATATATTTTTTTACATGAATTTTTAACCAGGTCTATTACAAAACCCTCCCCCATGGGCGAACACCATCCTCAGTGTTCAATGAACCTAAAAGCAACAAGATTGGTAAAAAGAAAAACATACTACCCATGGAGCTTTATAACACATCTCATTTCAATAATTATAATGACCACTGTTGAAACATGAAAAACATACCGTTTACTGGATCTTTATAACACAACTCATTACAGTATTTATAATAAAAACCACATATACTTATGCACATTTTCTCAACTAGTAAATAAAAGGATATGATGCTCGTATTATCAAAAAAGGAATCCAAAGGCTTACTCATCCACCCTCAAAAGTAGTACTAGGATTCACCTCCTTCTTAGGAAGTCCATAATCCACTACAAAACTCAAAGATGCATCCAATGTCTAGTGGTACAATCCTATGCCACTTTTCCTCTCAGTCAACAATTATCGACTCATTTCTCTAGGAACACTCCCAATGTGCATTTGATTCTATATGGCAATGCTAATAAACGAAACAAATCCATCCCCGACCTTCCCTTCTCTGCTACAGAGTCCCTTGGGAAATCTAGTCACCCTGTTCCGTGTAGTCACTCACCTTCCAAGTTCCTTGACATCCCCTATCTTGGGCGATCCATTCCTTGGAAAGGCTTCCTTTCATTCGAAGGTCAAAAGCTAAGGCATATACCCGCCTAAAAACCATCATACCGATCATAGCATGCTCATGGAAATCCGTGGACACTGTAGAAATTCCCGTTGTAGATCAACAGATTTTGCAATATACTAAAACATAATACAAGATCTACTTCTACAACACTTTGCGGATGCTTAATAGAATTGAGCAATATCAAGAGAACACATATAAATGAGAATGAGAAATCAATCACACATAACACAACATAAATATCATGGGGAAAGCCTCAACCTAAAACCCCAAATCTGTATTATCATACAAGTGGGAATCTTGTTTAAGTTAGAAAAAGAATCAGCTCTCAAGCTACCCTGATTTCTTTGCAATCAAACAATATAACTCACAGACTGAATAGACATAGTAAATGTCCTCCTAAAGCCCTCCAAGCCTTCTATTTCCTTGCGCAGTTTTTCTTGGGGTCCAGTGAAGCCACATGTGTGAATTAGCCTCATCACACTCACTAAACCTGAAGAAGTAACTGCGCAATCCTCAAGGAATATTATAGCAACTAATAGTACACTACCCCTCCATCTGATCTAAACTGGGTCTCTGTTTGAAGTAACATGCATGAGTTATTTATGAGAGAATACTCAGTTATCTGAAGTGCAGTAGTTACATCCATGCAAGCATTAACTAATTGAACTTACATTAATTCAAAAAACTATTTGAATTAATCTAACTGGACTTGACTCAGTTAACTAAGTCAACTAATTACAACTCAATATTACAACTCATCCTTATCTCTTTAACTAATGGATAAATTCCTCGATTAATGGAGAAACTGTGCATGTCCCCACATAGACTTCATGTTTGAT
>APFE030940063.1:0-11212 GCA_000404065.3 Pinus taeda
TTGAATCATGGTCAACCTCTTTGTTCAAAAACCCAATTGTTAAGAGGGCTTGGGTTTTTCTCTTGGGATTCCTACTATGGAATGTTTTTGAAAGATCGTAACAAGATCGTTTTAAAGTAATATTTGGTTGTTAAAGTAAATGGTTGAAACTATATTTTCAAAATTTTCATGCTTTTAGGCCTTTCGAATCCTCCGAGGGTACTTCATTCTAAGGTTTTGAGTTTGGACCTTTTACTTAGGTCTTCAATCAAGCTTACGATGAGTTTTAGTACAAGAGGAAATTTACCCTACCTATAATGAGATAGACAAATGTTGCTTAGACTTATTCAACAAACTTCAATCTTGTGATATTTGGTTACGGCTTCGACCCTATACATTGACCTAAAGAATGTATCTTTGATCTTTCTTCTCTGAGATACTCAACCTTCTTGAATTTGTATAACCATCAACCTAAGATTAGGACAAAAATAAATCTATCTTTCTTTTTCGAAACTTAGACAAGTTGGCTACATCAAGGTTGTTCTTATATTGTAACTCTAATTCCATGATGATTTTTCAAGGTATCCTCTATACTAATAATTACCTATTATGATTTGCTTAAGTTTATTTTTTATTTCATCCATTATTCATCATCTTGTATTTATTATTCATCATAAGGTAATTACACAAAGGATAACAAAATTAAATAAAAAATGTGAGTAAGATCACAAGGACAGAGCTACACAAGAACACAAGCATAAGAACACAAGCATTTTACTTTGCGAAAACCCATATGGAGTAAAAACTTAGCAATCCTTTCACTAGACAATCAATTCAACAAGACACATCAAAGTCATATATAAATTGATCAACAAGATGATGAGTCATACTTCCATCAAAAAGTCCAATCAATCCTCCAAGATATCTTCCCACAAAATTAGGTCTACTTTAGAATTAGGTCTTCTGGTCCTAGATAAAATTGCACACAGCAATATATTCTCTATTATTCATGAATGAGGAAAATTACGCACATATTTATACAATCAATAGTCTCAATATAGGAATTGTATCTTGGACGTACACTAGTGTGGTTGAGAGATTCTCTCAACCACACAGTAAACTAGGAGAAACTAAATTCCTATTATATAGGAACAAACTCCTCAAATGGAGAATTACAACCATAGACAAGTAGGAATTAATTATTTATAACTCCCCCCCTTAATGACTACTTGTCATGATAGTCAAATCCACCACCATCACTCAAATTGCATGTACAAAACCTCCAAAAAACAAAGAGAGATAAGTGCCTTTCTAAGCCAAATATTCATGTTCAAATAACAATCGCAAACAGTTGCACTGATTGAGCCTTTCGACACAATTGTCAGATAGAAAAGTGCACCAACCCTCTTATGTTCAGACACAACAATATTTGAGACCATGAACCAGGTGTTATTGCATTCCACCTGCTCCTATGAGCACAAAGCTGCCATGTACACATTAGCCACTCAGGCAATATGCCACCACCAGGCAAGTCCAATCTGCCACCACTCGGAAAATCTGCCAACTTCAGTATGCCACCACCGGGCAAGTCCGATCTACCACCACCAAGAAAATCCGCCAACTTCAATATGCCACCATTGGGCATGTCCAATCTACCACCACCAGGCAAATCCACCAACTTCAATATGCCACCACTGGGAAAGTCCGATCCGCCACCATCGGGCAAATCTGGAACTTAAATGTGCCACCTTCGGGCAAATCCTGTAGCCACTAAGACTCTATAGATGGTTTTTGGCTGACCACCAACCATCACATTACAGTGACAAAAGATGGTTTCAGGCTAACCATAAACCATTACAAACTGGTTTTGAGATCACCACAAACTTTGAGAAGCCTTTAAAAAATTTACATTTCATTCTACATTTTGGAGTTTCTGGTACATACAATGACTATTACAACATGCTAGGGAGTCTATTCCACAAACCACACTAACTCAAACACATATCTATTTTGTTGTCCATCATAAACATTGTCGCTGCTGCTTTACCTCATCTGTTCATTGTTCAAAACATGGACATCTTTGTCAAATAACTTCTTAGAACCTTCATGAACTTGTCATTTGTTAGAATAGCTAATTCTAACAAAATAACTTCATATTGAAATGACTAATCTCAATATGTATATCAATTTAAATTCCAAAAAAAATACTTCACCAAAAAAAAAAACATTTACCCAAGTATGATCCACACCCTGATCCACAGTCTTCAGGCCACACACTGGGCGCCAAGTTGCCATCGACGAAAAACGAGAGCCAATGCAGCCCCGTCCAACACACAGATCACTGTGCGACTGCAGCCTCCGTCGGTCTTCTCCTCGACTTACAACGCACCAGATAGGCTCTCAAGCCTCTCCACAATCATATTACATTTGCTTGGAGTCACTGGTTCCAACATAAATACATTTATGTTTGATCCGCTCTACACACAGGTCTTCACGCAACGGATACCAAATCAGACTCTACATGGTAACAACCCAACAAAACAGTTATGCAGACCGATTTTGGCAAAACCCTGGTTCTGAAAACCTCTCAGCAGAGCAAAGACATCTTCTTCTTTAGAGCTCTTCACCAAATTCGTCAAAGAAAAGGGGCACAGATTCGTCAACGAAACGAGGCACAAAGTTCCCATTAAATGCTTCTTTCAAAGCCCGAGTTTGACCGAGACCTCTTCAGGGGAAAAACCCAAAGATGAAAATGACCTCAAGCCACCGAAACACCAACTCTTTATAGTAGTCGTAACTCATTTTCTCTCCTGAAATCCAACCTCGGGACCCCAAGTTTTGATCTCTAGGCCGATGCAAATTCGATCTCTGAGCTGCATAGCGACCAACTTGTAGTTGTTATTTCCCATCTTCAACCCCCACTGCTCCAGTTTTTTTTTGGGCCACAAACAAATTCGACCTCAATGTCGCAATTAAAAGCTTCAATCGTCGCAACTTTAAGCTTAAATAATTTATCTTCATCATCGGATGCTCGAACCTCCAAGCAGAAAAAATTCAATTCAAGGCCAGAATCCCACGTCCCTCCAATTCTCGGTTTCTCTGATCAATCCAATTGTTCTCCCCGATAATATCCCATGACTGATCTTCATGTATTCCTCGGCCTTCGCTCTAACAGAGATCTAGAACTGCAAACAAAACTAAAACAAACTCTCGATGGACAAACTAAAACAAATTATACTTTCTCTTTATTTTCCCTCAGCCCAGGAGGGGCCAAGCCCATGAGGTTCAGTCCCTCACAGGTTGTGATACCAAGATAAAATTGCACACAACAATATATTCTCTATTATTCATGAATGAGGAAAATTACACACATATTTATACAATCAATAGTCTCAAGATAGGAATTCTATCTTGGACGTACACTAGTGTGGTTGAGAGATTCTCTCAACCACATACTAAACTAGGAGAAACTAAATTCATATTATATAGGAACAAACTCCTCAAATGGAGAATTACAACCATAGACAAGTAGGAATTAATTATTTCTAACTGTCCTTCCTAAACATTTGATTTCTTTACAAAGGTTCAACCCAATCTAAAAGTTATTCCTTCAACAGAGATCTTCCATAGAGATTCAATCCTTTCATTGAGAGAAATATTCATCTTTCAGTAGCCTTGAATTCATTCTTCTTTGTCATCATCTTCGTTGCCCTCAAAGATATAAAATAGATTATATGAATTGCACTTTAAGAGGGAGATAAATTGCATATATATAAAGTCCATTTGCAGGCCAAAGCAGTGCCTCTTTGGGGCTGAGCCGATTTGTCAGGGAGGAAGACGAACTTGGTCTTCTTGTGCAGTCATAAGCAAAAGTTTCAAAACACAGTTTTCTTCGCTGAAGGTTATGAAGAACGCGCCTTCTAATTTTTCTTTTGATAGCTACATGAGGAATATAATTTCTTTTGAGCATATAAAATATTCTTTACAGTTACATCAATAAAATATTAATTTTGAAAATCAATCATAGTTATAAAATTCAACATATTCCACCAACAAAAAGGATAGATATCAAAACAACTCATTTAAAAAAAAACACAGAAAACAATATTTTTGAAATGAGTTTTATTTATAGGACATTGTAAATCAGGTTTGTTATTATACGCATGCTGAAATAATAATGGATAATGAGGAAGAGACCTATTTTCCGAGGGACCAAAATACTATTCCGGCCGAGCAGCATGGATGACAGTGCCATAACACCATAACGATAGTTTTCTTATTCAATCCTACTCATTCAATTTTTCTCAATACTACACACGCGTAGATATTATGAAAGCACGGGGAGGATATACAAATTATTGCTAAGGTATCCATTGGTGTGGCTACTTTTTTTTAATGCTAGGAATCCATATACTGTCAGTGAGAAAAGGGCTCCCGCTCCCATGACAAATATTTTTTTATGAAAAAGTGTTCTAGAAACTAAACTGCACAAAATCTGAACTCCACAAAATTTGCTGAGATTGATATGAAAACTAAATTAGATAAGCTGGCAGTTTCCATCATCGATAGCATAGTACAGAGTCAACCATTTATAAATGAAAATTTCACATTCGGAGAAAAGAAGGAAAACGTGAAGAGTTTAAAAGTACTCATATCATAAAGCGATTAAAGTCACGAACAGAGCTATACAAGAAGATTTGTGCTTTCCGTCTTCATACAATTTACATGTGTTGCATGTAGATTCCAGTATTCACACAATCTATTTGTTTTGAATTTATAGTTTAAATTTATGAAATATTTAGTCATGTATGTGAGAGTTATGTAGTTATTATTAACATTTCAAAAAATCTTTTCGGGTTATCCCATTATGTTTTTGTTTATTTATTCTTTCATTGTTAATCGGTTTAAGCAATTCAATTTGTTAAACCCAACTTTGTGAAGCAGTACAATATCTCAACTGTTAAATCTTTTTTTGTATAATGTTTGTGTGAGTTATTTAGTGAGTTTAACTGTTGTAGATATAGCTCAACATAAGTTAGATTCCAGTGTTTTCAAACGTGTGACCATAAATAAATGCATTTATTATGTGGTGGTTCATGGTTTACTATTGTTTGTTTTGATAAAGAAAGAAGAAAAAATGTGGAAAAATGATTTCTCTTCTCAATATTCCAAAATAGTTAAATATATTATATAAAAAGAATAAAGGATAAATGAATGGAAAGGAAATCGATTAGATCGAACTAAATCTGAACTAACTATGACACCTATCAAACAATGGAATTAAATATGATGACACCTAGCAGATAGTGAGATTAATATCTCAACACCCCCTTCTAATATCAATTGTCACAAGTAGTGGCACACTAACTATGAAACCTAGAAAACAATGAATTAAATATGATGACACCTAGCAGACAGTGAGATTAATATGTCAACACCCCCTCCTAATATCAATTGTCACAAGTAGTGGCACTTACAATCGCTGGTCTCTCTCTTTGAAATTCAAATACATTTTTGTCTGAAGGCTTTGTGAAAATATATGCATGTTGATCTTTTGAACAACAAAAAGAAGTAATATGTTTTCATTATTGACAAGCTCACAGATGAAATGAAAATGTGTGTCAATGTGCTTGCTCTTTCTGTGAAAGACATGACTTTTTATAAAGAAATTGTAGACCTATTATCACAATAAATCGTAGTTGGCTCCTTCTGAACATTTAAAAGATCTGCTAATAGTCTGTTGAGCCACAATGCTTGACAAGTTGCTGAAGTGGCAACTACCTATTCTTCCTCTGTTAAAGATATTGAAACAATTTGTCATTTCTTTGATTCTCATGAAATCAGATTAGCTCAAAGATGAATAACATATTGTGAGGTGTTTTTGCGATAATCTAAATTTCCTGCATAATCGTTGTCTGTATAACGTGAAAGTGAGTTATCTTCAGAATGTGTGTAGAACAAATCATAGCTTAGGATCCATGAAATGTATCTTAAGATCCTTTTTTAAACCTTCTAATAAGAAATTTCGGTTGACTACATAAAACTAGAGACAAAAATAGCTACAAACATGATATTAGCTCTAGTTGCAGTGAGATATAACAAACTACCAACTAGAATTTTATACAATGTGGAATTAACTAGTGGTGTTACATCTTGTATTCTTAATTTATTGCCTTGAGCAATTGATGCAACTCGTTTGAAATTAGTCGTTTAATGCTTTTGTAGGATTACGGTGGCATAATTTTGTTGACCAACAAAAATTCCATTAGCGGATTGTTGAAGTTCAATGCCAAAGAAGTATTTCATGACCTCTAGATAAGTCATATCAAACTATGTTTGCATTTCTTCTTTTAAGTGTTCTAGCATCATGTTGCCTATATAAATGAGATCATCTACGTAAAGGAAAACAATTAGAACTTTACCTTCGTGAGTTTTGGTATAGAAGGTTGGCTCATGGCTACTTCTGCAAAAACCACTCTTGATGAGATAGGTGTAGATGCGACTTTACCAATCTAGGGGAGCTTGTTTCAATCGATATAAATCTTTCTTCAACATGTACACCTTATGCTCTTGTCCAGGAACTTCAAAATCAAAAGGATGCTCGACATAAACTTCCTCTTGCAATATACCATTTAAGAAAAAACATTTTACATCAAGTTGATATACCTTCGATTTGTGTTGAGTTGTTTTGGATAAAATAGTTATCATAGTGTCTAACCTTGCTAGTGGAGAAAAAATTTCACCATAGTCGACACGTAACTATTGTGAGAATCATTTGGAAACCAATATTGCCTTGTGTTTCTCAATTTCTCCATTTTCATTTAGCTTGGTCTTATATACCCATTTTACACCAATTTTGATTTTGTCCCTTTGGAGATCAACCAATTCCCAAGTCTGGTTCTTCTCTCTGGCAACAATTTCTTGGTTTATTGCATCAACCCAATGTTTTTCTTGAACTTTTTCTTCAAAATGGGTTGCTTTCCATGAAATAAAGGGAAACATATTATGCTAATCAAATACATGCTCCTACTCATATATTTCTTTGATGCTTGTTGTTTTCTGATTGTCTTCAGAGGATGTTGAATCGCTTGTGGATTTACAGTTGGAAGAAGTACCATTTTCATAGTGGTATGCCTCTTCTTGAACCTGCAATCTTGGTAGTTGTGGTTGATCAACATGTTCATTTAAATCTTCATCAATATGGTCAAAGCAAGATTTTTAAAAAAAAAATTAACATAACTGCTTAAAATAAACTTCTTGGTAACTCGATTGTAAAGTCTATAGGCCTTTGAATGCTCACTATAGCCTATGAAAATACATATTTGACTCCCATCATCAAGGTTCTCTTTTAGTTGCTCAGGAACATGTCAAAATGCTACTGATCAAGAACTTTTAAAATGAGATACATTCAGTTTCTTGCCACCGCGTGCTTCTTGAAGTATTGCATCTTGGAGACTCGTTGTTGGAGATATGTTGAGAACATATACTACTGCCATAACTGCTTCAACCCAATACTCATTTGACAACTTCTTGTCACAAAGCATACATATGACCATATTCATGATTGACTATTTTTTCCTTTCTGCTACTCCATTTTGTTGTGGAGTATATCTTGTTGTGTTTTTTATGATGATTCCTTGTTAGTGACAAAAATATTTGAAGTCATTAGTGTTGTATTCTCGTCCTCAATCGAGTCTGAGTACTTTTAGAAGCATTCCACTCTGCATTTCCTCTTCTTCTTTGAACTCTTTGAATCTTGAGAAAGTATCTAATTCATTTTTGCGAAAATAATCTCATATCTTCCTGCTAGAATATTTAATAAAGGTCATAAAATAAATACCACTTCCAATGGAATGTGTCTACCTTGGGCCACATATATTTTTATGGACTAGCACTAACGATTCTTTTTCTCTAGAGGAAGATGTGGGAAAGTTGTCTCTTTTATGTTTGGATAGAATACAAATTTCACAATTACAATCTTTTTCATTCATAAGAGGGAGACCAATGACCATTAAATGTTTCTGAACCAGACATAGGCTCTTGAATGGGATATTCCTATACCTTTAATGCCATAGTCGGGACTCATCTATTCTTGACACATTGTGGGTAAAAGAATGTGAGAGATTTCAACTGCACATCTTGTTCTTTTTGTTTTCAAACTTTTCTATCAACCTTCTATTAGGAGGTTTGTGATAAATATAACATGTTTTCACTTGGAATATTACATAAAAATGATGTTCCATCAATTGTCCTACACTAATGGGGTTATGCTTCAAATATGGAACATAATAAGCATCAGGTATGTATTTTTGTTGATTTTGTTTAGTAAGAATAGGGACAATACCTTTCCCTCCTGCATTAATACATGAATGATCTTGAAGACTAATTTATGATGTTATGAAAGAATCAACATTAGAAAGAAGAATTTTGTTACCTATAATATGATTGTTGCAACCATTGTCCAACAACCAAAGGTCCTTGCTATGTCTGTCTTGAGAAAAATGGCAAGAAAGAAACATAGTCTCAGAGGATTTCCCTTCATTGTTGGAGAGATAGACACTCCCTCATTGTTGATACAATTGTTTGTTTCTACATTCATGTTTATAATAACCAAATTACTTGCAGTAATAGCATTGAACATTAGATTTTCTCCATGTTTTTCTTCTCTATGTTTGCTTTTTTGAAGGTATCTATTTCTTTGATGCATGATTATTTTATGATCTATCTTTGTCTTGTTTGCTCCTGCCTCCATATCCTCTGGCTCTACCAAGAGAGAGATGTGACTTGAAATCCTGTTTCATGGAATCTTTTGCCAATTTAAGCCTTGTTTCGTCTGTTAGAAGTAATTCAATCAACTATGCAATTGAGAAAGTTGTAAAATACTGGGATTCTAGGATGGCTATTACAATCATGTCATATTTCTTGGGTAGGTTTTAAAGGACTCTTTCAATAATCTTCAAATCTATAAAGGTTTCACCAATGAGTTTGATTTGATTAACTATTTCCATGATTCTAGTCACGAACTAGTTCATATTCTCTATGGCATTCATCTTCAAGGTTTCAAACTAAGCTCTCAATGTATGCAATTTAAAAATATTACTATATCATTATTTTGATACACAACTTTCAAAATATCTCAAGCTTCTTTTGTTGTTGATGTACCAGTTAACTTGTTGAAGATAGAGTCATCCAATGAGTTTTGTATCCAACCTTTGGATTTGTGCTCTATTTTTTTGAGTTTTGCAGCGACATTCCTCTCATTATTGTTTATGGTTGCTAATTATTATTGGGTTTCCTTTACATAACCATTTTGCAAGTATCCCAACAATCATGAACTTACAAAAATTTCTTCATTCTTGAAAACCAAAACACATAATTGTTGTCCATAAAAATTAAAGTTTGTGACAAAAAGTTGAAAAAAAAAATTTCTTCAAATGCAAATATTAACCTTTCCACAATCTTCTTTCTAAGTCTAAAAAATGTCATTTAAAAATGTAGTGCCCTCTTCTTTCTTTATTAAGAAAAACAAGTTTTTTTTTTTTTTTTTGAATCAAAGAAACTTCTTATTTTAATAACAAAGCATGTCTTCTTTTAAAAAAACCTTTAAATAATCCCGTTTTTAAAAGTCATGAATGAGTGTCTTTTTAATATAACCTCTTTTTAAAAATAGCATAAAGTTTCTTAAAATATTTTGAAACAAATTTAAACACATATTTTTTCTTTTAAATATGAAACCCTTTGTTTAAAATGAAACCTTCGAGTGGGGAGTGGAGGGTTCTCTTCAAAGTCAGCGTGCAGAGCCGACTTCACGTAATTAGTTTTTTCAAACAATGGAGGCTGCTTCTCCTCCATGACTTCTTGATCGTTGATGCTTTCTCTCGAATCTTATGCGATTTGGTATATATTTATTCTTTTCAATAATTCCAAAATGATTAAATAGATTACATAAAAAAACATCAACAATAAATCACTCAAGTAAAATTCGATTATATTAAATTAAATTCCAATTAAATATAACACCAATTAAAAAAATAAAACTCAATTGAATTAAATCCAAATTAACTATAACACTGAGCAAAAGATAAAATTACATATGATGACACGAACAATGAAATTAATATCTCAATACATTTATGGACCTGTAAACACACTATCCCCTGTTTGAAGAAATTACCACAGCGATAATTAGCGAAGCCAAGTAATTCACTATTTATAATTTCGTCATATACAATGGAAAATGGCCACCATCCCCAACTACCACTTTGAGTGGAATCTTTAATCACCGTTGATTTCATCGCCGGCCTTAAAGGTTTGAATGGGTGTTAAATTTAAAGAACACATATATGGTTAAACATCCAAATTTGACAAGGCTTTAAGGGTCAAACAAGGTTGAGTCTCTCTATTATATATGTAAAACAGGACGGCCACAATCTTTGAAATAGATGCATAAGAGAAGCGGGTGCATGGGGCCTTTCGTGGCGCATTAGGTTAGGTTGAACCCCTATTCGTACATGGAACTGGGAAACAAATCCTAATTCAATTGTCTAAACGCACCTGATTAAAGGTTCTAGGAATTTAAGGAATTGTTCCAACAGATCTACTGTTTGTGGATGTATAAGAGAAAGTTGACCTATGAGAAAAAGGAGAATCTAGTTTTTTCCTAAGTGCATTATTAATAGGTACCGTTGGTGAAATTGTTAAGTTATTAATATTTTATAAATATTTTTGGAGTGATATTTATTTTGAAGATGTTTGTGAAAGCGGTTTTCAATTAGGGTATAAAATTATTGGTAGAAAAGAGGGTGATTAAGGATTTACAATTTAAAAGGGAAAAGGAAGAGAATATCGAAAAGGAAGAAGGAAGAGAATATAGATGAAGAAAGAAAATAAATAGTAAATAATAAAGAAAATTAAAAAGCATAATATTTATTTTGGGAAGTAGGAGATTACATATTCATTTATGGGTTTTTAAGACTTTGCATTTGTTTATTATTTTTTTATCTACCATTACTTTTTATTTTTGTTGGTAACAATTATGTTCTTTTTGGGCCATTAAGATGATAAGTGTAGTAATTTTATGGGATACTGTGTTATATTGGTTTCTAGAACTTCCAATTAAAATAGATTATAACATCACAACACAAGATCAAAAGTATTTACTTATACTAAACATAAACGTTGATGCAGTAATATTATTTCTTATTCAACAAAAAATATATAAAAAAAATATTCC
>APFE030940079.1:0-11785 GCA_000404065.3 Pinus taeda
ACTTTCTCTCTTTTTGAAGTTTGACATGAAGAGCAAAGGTTTGAGGCTTGACAAGGAGGACAACATGGCTATTTAACTGCAGATAACCATGGTGACAAATTTCAGTGTAACATATACCATTGTACTATCAGATTCTCCCTGTATTTTATTGAATCCACTCGATGTGTTGTTAATTCTCCAACATGTTGTAGAATTCATATCTTGGAGAGAAAGGGCATTTTGGTGTGCTACAAAAAAGAGGGACCTATAATTTTCTCAAATTGATGGGTCAAAGGAAATCTATTTCCACTTCAAGATTCCATCATCATCCAATGCCACATGATTTGGTCGGTGTGAGTTTTGGGTTGTGGAGCCACAAGGGAAATCACAGTGGACTGTGTTCTAGTTGAAGCACAAGATTCAACTATTTGTATTCCAAAAGTTGGATAGTTAGGGTAAACAATAGTTTTCTTTAATTAGTAAGTTAAGCTAGTTCAAATATCTTAGGGAGATTTCCCACGAACAAGAAAATGTTGTTATACATGTATATTGGAAGAAATTAAGAAGTTTCATTCATATTTTGGAAGAAACAAGATAATACAGAGCTTTTCTTTCCTACAGATGTTTTATTGTTTCTTTCTTGTAACAATTATTCCACCAATTACTTCATATACTTTCATTCTAACTCTAGATTTTTTCTCTTAATCAAATCATTGATGTGACTTGCTTTAATTTCTTGTAGGTTTAAATTCATTTCATATTTGCTTGTAAGGTTTATGTTAATTTTTTCAATTTTCCTTTAGTTTTAATTATAACTTGCTTTAATTTCTTGTAGGTTTAATTTCATTTCATATTTTCTTTTATGGTTTACGTAAATTATTTCAATATTCCTTTAGTTCTAATTAGAGTATTAGTTTCCCAAGTTAATTCTAATTCCTACTTGTTTTAAGTTTATTCTCTTGCATTTTAACTTTGCATGATTAAGATAAGGTTAATTTTTTGACATGGTCTCTATATTTCTTCTATTGCAAAGTCTTACCAATTGTGGGTTATAGATCATATTCAAATTTCAATTATGTGTGATTAGAATAAATTTCCTTTCCAACAATGTTCCCTTCATTTTTTTTATTGGTACTAATTTTTAGTGGTCTAATTCTTTTATCAACTTGTGGTTTTCAAACAACAACTTTAGTCTCTGCAAAGGTAAGAACAAGATACATGATTTAGGTTTTAAATTCCTTCATTATGTTTGAAAGAAATTAATATAAGGCAAATCATTAACCAATTTTACCCAATCCATATAGTATTACCAATTTGGTATAATATCCCTAATTTGGTACAATCTTTGTAGTTGCACATATCTTGCAGATGTTTTGAAATCATTCCTACCTCAAATTGATAAAATAAAAGTGTCCTTTGAAAATCTCAGGCTCATTAATACAAGCACTGTTAGAACCTGTAAATGTGTATCTATTAGTGCATCATGGTAAGATGATCGCCAACAAGGGAGTCACCAAGATCAATGTCACCCACGATTAATGAAGGTCATTGAAAGTGTGTAGGAAGGTTAAGTGAAGTAAGGTTGAATTTGCTTCTTGTGCCTGGACCTTGCCCACTTGGGCATCTAGCTCATTAGTATTGAGGTTCTATCCATCCAAGTTACCCACATAATGTTTTATACCACTATATAGTACAAGGTGGGATCAAGGACCTTGGATGTGAATGAATGAAACAAAAAATATTTTTTCCAAAAGTTAGGGAAAACAAAGTCACGAAAAGATTTTAATTCTTGTAATTATCTTTTAAACAATTATGAAATGTGCTACATTTTACGGATGCTTGGCATATTTCAGCAAGAATATGTGTATGATATAATATAAACTAATCAATATGAAGGATTTTTTCATATTGTTATGCAAAAAAGGACCAAAGAGTATTCATAAACATCCAAAGAAAAACTAGATAAGCTAAAAAGGATATGGCTCAAATATGTATCGTTGTGTCAACAGGGGTTTGGTTTGATGATAAAGTGGTGTTTTTTCATAACCACCACAAAGGAGAAGAGAAGTCAGAGTTTGATTAGATTTGTTTACAATGATAAAGAGCATGATTCTTTGGACAATGTCTCCCTCTTTCAATATCTTAAACATTATTATCATTATATATTTTGAGTAATATGGACTCCTTTTATTTGTGATAACTAAATTATTATCGATTTAATCCAATTTTTACATTATTATTTTTCTCACAAATTGATCTACAAGAAATCAAATGTGGATATAGAAGAGGATAAGCTCGCTAGCAAAGAAGATGAGAATCAAGAGACAACATTCTACAATATCTATGTACATCTTCTAAAAAGAATATGAATGATATTCTATAGCATGATAGTTTGTTTTCAAATGATATTGTATATGATAGTAGCAAGATTAGGTTGTATTAAACTTCTGGGTACTGAAATTCATTAATAGTCTGAAAACTAACAAAATTGTATAGGTGTAGTCAAAAATCTTCGATAATCGTGAACCTATAAATATCCCAACAAAAATCTCGAAAAAATAAATAAATAATTTTTTTTAAATTAATATAAATTATTACTATAAAATTGATGGGTTCATTCGGCTATATCAAGTGGTTGGGAGTAAGGAATGTGTTGTCGCTTGCTACAACACCCTCTCAAAATTTTGACCTAACACAAATTTCTAAGCCTACCTTGGTCTTGCATATTTTCATCAGAAACTTTGAAATCCATTGTATGTGTTTTCTCTAAGTGTTTTGGTCCCTTTTACAAGAACAACAAAATGTCGTCTTTTCACATGTTAAGTGTCACAAAATGTATATGAGCTTGTTTTGGTGGTTTCAAGGGGCTACATTTGTGTAAATGAGTTGATATTACAATGTAAACATTTATCACACTCATTTCCAAAGTTGCAAGTGTTATCGAACAAGTGTTCTCACAATCGTCGCAAAGTGTATCTTTAATGTCGAACTTGTCGTGAGTAGTTGCAAAGTTGTCGCGATGAGGGAATTATGTTGTTCATGTGTCTTGGATGATCTATGTTGTTGTGTTTTCAAGTGTTCTAAGTGTTTGATCACAGTCAATTCTTATCATTGTTCACATCAGCTTCATCGATCCCACACAGTCAAATTCCAAAAGCTCTCCAACCAAGCAACTTAGCCTCGCCCAACCCTCCTAAACTTCACATTGCACAATCTCAGCCCTTTAGTTGCAACCTTGCCTCTTGACACTACGCAATGTGTAGTTCCTACCTCCCAGGACTGGGCACTACACAGTTTTAGTGCTCAAGCCCAAACATTGCCCTCCAAAAATGTGCAATTATGTTTTCTCTTTCCAGCCTAAACTACGCATTCCACAATCTCAAGGCTCAAGATTTACCCCTAACTACCTGAGTTGTGGAATTGTGCAGTCACTGAGCCTCTCCCTCAACCTTCCACTCAATTTTGTCTCAGTCACTGGATCAACATGCAGCATCTTAAACTAGGGGTTTATCAGACTAATGGTGTCTTGTCATGAGTGAATTGTAAATGCAGGTACTCTATCATACCATGACAGGATGATGAAGAAGGAGATGGAGAAGGGAAGCATGTTGGAAGACATATTTGTAGCTGATTATGCAAGTTGATCAATCAAGAGAAATCAAAATGACACTAGTTTGCAACCGCAACTTAAGACCTGATATCACTGAAGACTCCTTACCTCTAAGCCATATGGAGGTGGATAGAATATCATTCCCAAGAAGACACATAGCAAGGAGTAGAAATTATGGCTTGACATTATCATGTCATTAGGAAGTCCACGTCAGCAGTGTCATGTCACGAGTCGTCGTATGCAACATCATTCTTGTGGTTTATGTAATTTATTATTCTAAAATGTATTGTAAAATGGAAGTCCAAAGGACATGTATAGAAGATGAAGAGTCATAGGAAGTCAAACAGTCATGACAGTAGTCAAAGAGTCACAAGATAGGTGAAGCATCACCCCATTGGTTATATATAAACTCTCATTGTATGAGAAAAGGAATTTTCACCTTGGCTTCTCCCACAAGGCATTAGAGAGACAAGTTAGTTCTTTTGAGGAGCAAGTGGTGGCTCCAACACTCCATTATTGGATTTGGTGGTGTTTGATGTATACATGTGTCTTGGGACTTTTATTTAATATATGAATCTTGATTTCCATCACGTTCTTCACGCATGGGTTATGAATATTTGTAAGATTGTTTATGATTCATGTTTGATTTCACCTGTGTTAAATTAGTTGAACTATTTTAGTTATTTTAGTGCTTATCATATTGAGAATGTGTTGTATTGGTTGCAATGGCCACCACATCTTTGTGGACTATTCCACTGGATGTTAGATGGATCCTCTCTATTCATGTGTGTCTCTATTAGGGTGGTACTATTACCTCTCTCTTAGAGGCTCACTTTCTCCTTCCCTCTATAGTAGAAGAGCCTTGACGCACCTACAACTGAACACTCATCAAGCACACTTACTTTCTTTTCAAAGGTACATCTACACTCTACTTCTTGATGACAGTTAGAGCCAAGGAAAATCTTTAAGAAAACAGAAACCAGACCATATTCCGGATAGGGCTCCTATCCCAAACAGTGTGGGGTATAATTGGGACCACATATAGAGGAGATCCCTTGAATGTTGGTAGGTTCAACACCGTCAAAATTTATGGCACTAGAAGGAGGGCAGCTATATTTTTATGGTTGATAACCTCACCCACCCTCACCATACATCCTCCATTCAAGGCAGAAATATTCCCGACACCTCCTCTACTCATATTCCTGATGTTGGTGGATCTTCTCAGACCATCCTTGAAAAAACTTGTGAAATATCTTACAAGCACATCCGGGTCGTGCGTCCTATAACCCATAAGTTTGCAAAGGCTATTGATTGATTCCTGGAGTACACAATCTACCTTATTTTCCAAAGAAGAATGAAACCACTCCTATCGAGATATTGTTTTTGACGGTCGAAGATTTGGTTCTTGCTACCCTTGAAGAGTTGGAAGAGACTACAAAAAGCGCAAAGAAATCATAGTAGCCTCCATCTTTTAATGAAGGTGACACAGACAATGTTGTACTCCCAAACAATACTTTCTGCGAGTTAGGTGGTGAAGAAGAAGAAGAAGATCCATCAGATTCTGGAGAAGAAGAGGAAGATCTGTCAGATTCTAACGAAGAGGAGGAGCACAGAGATGAATATATGGCGGACCAAGATCTAGACTGGAAGTCTTAAGGCCCACTTGCACAGTCATGTGTTCTACACAAGATGTTGATGAACACAGAAAATTTGTGAACAAAGTATGACCCTGACAAAGCAATGAGAGTGAAGGATCATTTACACAACTTCTACCTACATATGCAAATGCTAAAGGTATGTTACTATGATGTTGCATGTAGACTTGTTCTGTGTAACTTAGATGGTAGAGTAGATGTATGTTACCATGGTCTTCCTCCAAACCCTATCCAGAATTGGAAGGGGTCTAAACATATTTTTCTTAAAAGTTTGCTGATGAAAAACCCCCACCATGTTATTAAGAGAGTTGGGAAATCTTAAGATAGAGTGGAAAGAGAAAGTGAAAAATTTCAATTAGAGGTTTAACCGCATATTGAATAAATTACCTTCAAATATGAAACCTTGTGATTCCATCATTATTTATTACTACACATTTTCCTTACTGACAAGCATCGCACAGTTCGTGAAAAGAACTGTGAAAGAAACTTTAGCGGAAAATTATGAAGAAGCAATAGCAGTTGAAAAGGACTTTTGTGCGATCAAAGTCATTATTGATGATGAGCCATCAAAGGACTCCAAAGACACGAGAAAAAGGTCTCATGCCTCCATAAGCAAGGCCAAGGAAAAGGAATTTTCTGATCTTAAGAGATTGAACTGCACTATCAAGTCGATATCCAATGAGTTGGAATAGTTAAAGAAGAGGTCAAGTGAGACCACCATAAGCAGCAAACCTCCTAGATTCAACATTCTAAGAAGGACTGGCAAATTCGACAACAACAACCAGCTAGCCAAGTTTGCATAGAGCTTGAACATTGTGTTGAATGTTGAAAGTATGGGCATGGACCAATATTGTTCGTTTCATCAAGAGTATCATTCAGAAAAAACAAGTCCACAATGGAAACACAACATCAATGCTCTAGCTGTGTATATTATTGATACAGTACTTTCTGATGAGAAGACTTAATCAGTGGAAGAGAAGGAAGAAATTGTTGCAGCCAAACAAACTACGAGTGTTGGGCACATAGTGAATACACTCAGTTTTGTTTGTGCATCTAAAAAGAAAAGTGTCGTAGAACAGCCATTGAGTCAGGACCCAGCCCAAAAGCATAACATTCGATACAACTTGAGTAGCCAAGGGCTGATCTCTGAACAAGAGTTCATGAGGCAGAAATTGAAAGAGCATTTTCTAAGGAACATCACACTACCCATCAACTCAACCCAGAGCACTCAGAGCAAGTATGGAAATGTGGCTACAATAAAAAGTGCTTCCACGAACAATAAAAGCAAGTTTATCCTTCCATAAGCAACAAATAAGGATTCTCCTCCAGACACCTTCTTAATTTTAGATAACAATGGTATGTTCTATGCTTAAGAGAAATTTACTTCAATTTTTCTTATTAGCCCAATATCAATTTCCAGATTAGCAATCACATTAACATGACAATAAATGCAGATAGAACATAAATAAAAAGTACAAGACAAGCCAAGACAAGAGGACACAATATTTGTTGGGTTGTGTTATATTCTTTGCACAACTAGCCCACGTAGTTAACCAGGGGATTAGAAGGGGGGCGGAGCCCCCCTTTGTTGCGTCAATTGTGTAGCAAGGGGGGGGGGGGGTGTGGGGGGCCAAGGGGTTTGAGGCATACCCATAACCCACTTTATGGGTTCGGGGTAGCGCCCCAAAATTTTGGTTTTGGACCCCTATGTTAGGTTGGGCGGACCCACCTATGGTTTTGTGCATGATTTTCAACACATGTTTTTGGACGCGATGGTTTTCAGTCCATGGTATTGGATGCTTTGGCATGTATAAATATGTATTATAACATTGAAAGGAAAATAATGAAAAATCAAGCTGGTAGTCACGGTTTTGGGATCCAAGGGGAAAATCTCTGTGTATATGTGTTTTATGTGTTATGCTCTCGCATTGTTTATTTTCTGTGTTTTAGAATTCGTATGCAGGTAATTTATGTATGGGGTTAAAACCTACAATATTTGGCGGATGCCAAGGAAAAAACCCAATGTGGGGAAACCCTTTTATCAAGTCCCTTATTATTCTTCAAAAGTTCAGCAGAGAGAGAGAGAGAGAGAGATAGAGTATAATATACAAAATTCACTTGCCCAAACATAGTCAAATCTATTCAATGAAACTGCAATCAATAGGATGCCCTAACCAAAAAGTTGACATTAGTCAACTTAGCAAAATTACTCCTCCAAATAAGCTCTGTCAAACCTAGTCAAATCGGCCTCCAAGAATAGTATGAATTAGCCCAAAATAGTCTAGAAAAAATCAGTCAAACTCCATCAATGTAGAGTCAAATCTATGATCAATGTTGGTCAAATAACCCAAGAAACCTTGAAATATGTGCCAAGAAATACAATCTTACCAAATAGAATTTCTCCTAAGAAAAATGCAGTCAAAGAAGGTAAATTTTTGCCTGGTCAACACTAGTCAAACTTGTTGTAACTTGGTCAACGCATAAAACAAAAAAGTACAGTCACTCTTCACATGTGTGGAAGAGAGAAGTTGCCGAGAAATCCATACGACCTAACCAAATCAGGAGAGAGAGATATGTGAGTGATGATGACTGTCCAAATGAGGTAGATGCTTCTTCTATTTATATGCAATGTTGAGGATGAAAAGACATGACTTTTGGGCTTCTGAGCCTACATTAGTTTGTTGGCCGACCTTGACATTTTGTCCAAAAAAGAGATAAAATAAAAATTCCATTTGTACATGTCATAATGAGATGATCTTTAGATCAATCCTACACCTCTCGAAAAGAGGAATCCAATAAAAATATGAGTTTCATCATATGAGTTGTCCAAGGTGGAGTTTGGCCATAGTTTCCAATTTCAGCACTCCCTCTCAACTAGGGAGAACTGCATCTGCCAAATCATTCGTCAATTTGTACCATCTCTGGCATCCCTATTATACTCTGCTCTGCTCTTGCTATGCTCTATTGATCCATGAAGAAAAAATGAAGAAGAAATGATCGAGAGTGTGTCATACCACTCTCCATTGGCCTGAAGTTAGTCTCCAATAATTGAGAGTGTATCATACCACTCTCCACTTACCCGAATTCAGTCTCCATTGATCCCATATCAATATCAAACATCCTAGAATAGGGAGTACGGTAGTACATGATGCATCCATCGGTAGTACTATGGTCCCTATTCTCATTTCCCAACTCATTGGCCATATGAGAGGTACTTCCCATAAGTATCGGACTACATGGTTAGGATGTATCAGCAAGAGAAGGTGAACCACTCATCCTTTTCATATGCCATAGGAAAAGGTGAACCACTCATCCTATGCATATCTCTACCAACATGGGGTATCATGGGTGAAGGTGAACCACTCACCCTGTACATAGTGCATCACTAGGGGAAGGTGAATCACTCACCCTATGGCTGCTCATCACTACAAGAAGTACCCCAAGCCCCCTAGAGCACCCAGAGCTCAATATCCAACTCAAATGGGACCCTCATAAGAGGGTCTCACCATGACTCCATGTCGTTCAAGGAAGGTTAAGTATTTAACCTTCCCTAGGGGCTTCGTAGGAATATCTGTGATATGATCATCAGTCCCAATGTGATGGAGCATTATTGCTCCCCGTTGTACCATATACCAAATAAAGTGGAACCTAATATCAATATGCTTTGAGAGGTCATGAAACATTGGATTCTCATAAATATGAATCCCACTTTGGTTGTCACAGAAGATCATGGTGGTATCTAACACATGTCCAAACATCTCACTAAAGATCTTCCTCGACCAAAAAGATTCATAGGAAGCCATACTAGTAGCAATATATTCAGCCTTGGCGGTTCTTAAAGCAACCGATTTCTGCTTCCTCCTCATCCAGGATATCAAAGTAGAACCTAGTGAGAAGCAACACCCCAATGTGCTCTTACGATCCACCACACTTCCAGCCTAGACAACATCGTAATAACCATGGATCCTCACATTCCCTGCATTGTATCTCATTCCATAGGTCACTGTGCCCTAAAGATATCTCAAATGATTATTGGCAACAATCCAATGTATGTGATGAGGCTCAACCATAAACTGACTCAATGTATTCACTGCAAAGCATATGTCAGGACGGGATTTCACCAATAACATCAGGGCCCCCATGAGTTGACGATACTCAGAAGGATTTCCCAAGTCGGGCCCAACAGCACTTTCGCATAACTTCTTGAAGTTAAGTTCTATCGGAGTAGCCACGGACTTGCAATCCACCATCCCAAATCTTTCAAGTAACTTCACAATGTATTTTCCTTGCGAAAGGAAAACCTCACCTGGCTTTTTCCAGACCTCCAATCCTACGAAATAATGCATCAATCTATTGACATGGCGACTTTTCGCTCTACCAACAAGGGGAACTAACCCGATCGCAAGCCCCAATTAGACCTGCTTTCATTTGTAAATGCTAGTTCCAACGGGTTTTAAGGGACCTCATAAACTGTTAAATGAGTTGAAAGATTGCTTCTGGGAAGAAGGATTCAATTACATCAACAAATAAAACAACTAACCACTATGTATTAAATCCCATCTACACTTCTTCTAACTATTCTACTCTATGTCCTAACTATCCTAATATATCCTAATCTATCCTGCAGGAGCATGACAAAGAGAGGTTAAACATCATATATGGATTCCAAGTCTAAATGAATCAATTATTGGTTCATATAAGAACAAGGTTTCATTAATACTTTTATTGTCCAATTATTCATACAGGAATGCACATTCCATTTTATGGAAGAGAAGCTTGCAACTGATGTCCAACAGAGTTTTGAGTCAGCAACCTTTCATGGTTTAACCATGATATTGAATCATATTCAAATAACCAGGCATAACCATGAACTGTAAGTCATCAATATGCACAAAAAAAATCTACATTTGCATTTATACTAGCGACAACATTTTGATCAAAACACATCATAAAAGAGGAAAATCAATCTAAAAAACCAGGGCTCTTCATTGAGCTAAATAGTCTCTTTTTATTCATAATAATCAAATTTTTTCTTCCCAAAAACCCTCCTAGTCCTTCTCTCCTATTTGGAGGTAATACTTATATAGCTCAAAATGACCCTCCCCCACTGAATTTTCACCTCATTTCTTTTCATTACACAAATCCAAACATACAGAGGAGAATGGTCCATGAGGTTGTTGACATGTCGAAGTCATCTTTGCTGGAGCATTCTACTTCCCAGGTGAGGGATAGAGAATGACTGCCTATCATTTCATTGCACTTGTGTGGGATGGCTATTATTCCATGTCATTTATTGAAGGAAACTGAAGATGTCGCGCTCATCATCCCACATCTGGCATGCCTTAAGGTTTATCTGGAGGGAGTTACATCTTGGTGGATAAACGTTGTGCTTCCCTTTTGACACAAAGCGTGCCTCCATTATGCATTGTGGCAATTCATCCCCCTTTCTGCAGACTACGCTTTTGCAGTATTGGCACCAAGGGTGCAGAGGTGTCATCTTGACATACATCGCCTTTATCTACTACCGGATCCACTCAAATTCACTTGCAGAGATAATTCATATTAGCAGTGATTATGAAAATATGATAAAAATTCCCAAGAACAACTCTCATCATCATTGAAACTTTAAATGATAAGGCATAATGAAATCAAAAGGAGTGAGCGTGAAAGAATCGACCCCTAGCTTAGCCAACGTCGTGTTGCGACCGAGTCGCAATCACACATCTCAATGGGAAATCATGTGCCGTATCACCCCTACCAGATTTCCTTTGAGAACCTGGATCATGACATCTTATATAAAACACAGGAACACACGAAAAAACCACATTTGACCATAAGGCCGGATTTCAAAATTTATAAGCTTAGACGCATAGTTATCGGCGGGTCCGCTTCATCGAATTGGACCTTATGCATAAGTGCTATACCTTGCCAATAGCGATTTAGCGATGGGGGAGGTGGACCTGATAGCATATATATTTCATTTAATAAGATCAGCAGGTCCTCCAAATCACATATCACAATGTGCACAGGCCTAGGACCCCGCCGATTGCAATATGCGATTTAGCTGGACCCAATATATATATAGGCTATATTTAATAATGCAGCGGGTCCACCATATCGCATTGTGTTTTGTATATGATCTTGAGCTCCGCCGATATGCTATTTGCGATGCGATTGAGGACTTAATCACATATCTCTAAATCGATTAACAAGCCTTTGGCCTTGATCAAGGCGACGTGCGATAAGTGATAAATGGGTATGTTAAACGTGTTTTGTGAAGCATTTCCCTTGTGAGGAGTTAAAAGGGGGATAAAGATGGGATAGGAGGTTTTGCGTGTTAAGTACACAAACGACCATAGTAAAGGTAGGGATTATTATATGTGCGGACATAAATGTACCATGAATACTTATGAGGATTGAAACCCCTGATGAAGGGACTGAATAAAGGGCTAGGTTGGATTACGAATGAACTATGCAGCAGAGATTTATTAAGGGGGCCTTGACCATTTAGAAATTGAAGATTTGGTTTGCCAAAGAGTTA